>KL269120.1:64258-98821 GCA_000699545.1 Podiceps cristatus | reverse complement strand
CAAAACATTCTATGATTATATGATTCTATGACCTGGAATAATTAATGAGGCTTATTGCATTTGTACCTATTTATTTTTTATTTCTAGTTTATCTGTCAAAGGCCATTTGGATAGTGAGTATGGCCATTTGGTAGTGAGTAGAATAACAGTGAGTATGAATCAGAAAACTAGAAATCCTTGTAGGACTGAGGTTGAAGTAGAATGTACTTTTATATTTTCACTATTTTCTTCCTCTCCTCCCTTCTTACTTCCCTATGCAACCTACAATTTCAGGTGTGGAGGAGCTTCTGAAATATAAGGGATTAACATCTAAAAATATCTAAAAATAAGATGAATGGTATGAAAATAATGGTTTTAAATTTTGCTAAAGCATAGTTAAGAGGTATTTGTACACTTCAAAAAAAAAAAAAATCCTCATCAGATTAATCAGAGATACACACACACACACAAAAAAAAAAAAGTTAAAACTTCTGCCTCAGCTTGGACATATTTTTATTTTTAAATGTAGATTTAGATATAGTGCAGAAATTTGACTGTTATCCTGATGGATGGAATCCTGATAGAGTATTGAAAAATCTGGAATTATATTCAGCTTTCAATTCCTATTTTTGGTTTAGTAATTGTGATAATTATATACTATCAGTTGGCTTTATGATATAAATATCCTTTTGAAAATGAACCATGTTTAGAGAGACTGAGTTCCAAAATTTCCCGAAAGGATCACTGGGTGAATTTGGATTTTGTATATTGCTACAAATTTTATTGGACATACCAAGATTTATATATACATCCAAAAAAATTTGATCACCATGAAGATTGTGGTTGGTTCTTATATATACACCAAAACAGCAGCTATGTCTAATGTGACATAAAAATTATTTTGAATTGGTTTTATTAGTAAACCTGTATTTCTTCTAGCACTGAGTTACTACAAGTGACTCCTAAGTTTTGAAAATTTCATATACAGAGAAACCACCCATATAATGTTTCTTTATCCTGACTTTGGTTGTCTGTCTATTTTCTTTGTACTTTGAACTTCTGTGTGCTTTGCTATTTAAGGATTTCAAAGTACCTAAAACTTCAATTAAGCTTTTGGTGTCAAGGTACGTCTTAGCATTAGCCGTTAAGGTTCCCATTAAGTTATTCAGTTTCTTCTGAAACATCACAGTTTGAAGCTGCACTTAAATTAGGTAAATTTTTGAGGGGTAATATATTAGAATAACAGACACTCTAACATGCCTTTTTTCATGAGGACATTTTTAGAAGATGATAACCTGTTAAAATAGTGTCACAAATCAGAAAACAGCTTTTCAATCACTGAATAAATTGACTTAGTGTAAGCAGATTTTAATCAAAACAAAATGTATCTAATACAAATATGTCTCAATGTATTTAATTCTGTGTCTACTCTGATGGTGAAAATGGAGTCAACAATTTATGAGAATCCAATTATTAGAACTGGCATCATAACGTATAAAAAGTTTATTCTGAAAGCAAACCCTAATTAATGGAGAACTTCATTGAAAAAACCAAGCAATTATACAGTAAAATGCCATTGGTGGAGGCACAGTTGCAAAGAAGAGAAAAAGTAATGTTACGAGGTCACTTTGATTTCTGTAATCTATCTAGGTTATGATCATAGAATCATAGAATGGTTTGGGTTGGAAAGGACCTAGTTCCAACTCCCCTGCCATGGGCAGGGACACCTTCCACCAGACAGGGTTGCTCAAACCTGGCATCCAACCTTGCATCCAACCTGGCCCTGAACACTTCCAGGGATGGGGCATCTACAGCTTCTCAGGGCAACGTAGTCCAGTACCTCACCACCCTCATGGTGAAGAATTTCTTCCTTCTATCGAATTTAGATCAACCCTCTTTCAGTTTAAAGCCATTAACCCTTGTCCTATCCCTACACACCCTTGTTAAAAGTCCCTGTTCAGCTTTTTTGATGGCCCTCTTTAGGTACTGGAAGGCTGCTAGAAGGTCTCCCCAGACCCTTCTCTTCTCCAGGCTGAACAACCCCAACTCTCTCAGCCTGTCTTCATGGGAGAGGTGCTCCAGCCCTCGGATCATCTTTGTGGCTTTCCTCTGGACTCACTCCAATGGGTCCATGGCCTTCTTGTGTTGGGGGCCTCAGAGCTCAATGCAGTAAATCTGCATATAACATACAAATTGATTAAAGATTATAGAAAAATAACAAAAAACAATGAAGAATCTAAAAATGGATATGCTTCCAGAACTAAAAAAAATAAAACCCAAACCATAAAATACCTACTTTCTAAATCTAAACAATAAATTGATTTTCTAAATTACAGGCCAGTAGTGTCTTTTAATACCTTTCCCTTTGGGTATTACTGATTTTAAGGAGATGTTAACCCAAAACCTCAAAAGATCACTTATTTAAAGCAGAGCCTAGGACTTAACTTAATGAAGGAATTATAGAAGATTGACATAAATCATAATGCTGTTTTGAGACAAACATATACTCTTTTATGGGCTAGTTATGTTTTACACTGCTTAACAATTTGTTTTCTCCTGCAAACATGAATTTTGCAAGGCTGCATATATATTTTTTTTATTTTTTTAATTTGTTAAAAATGTTAAAATCTGTGTCATTAGTTCTTTCTATGGGAAGAGAAATGTAAATGGAGCTTGGTAAAAGCAGGGGAAGGCAATTTATTATGAGAACTTGGAGCTGTTTTATCTCTGCATTTCAAAATCATAAGTATTTATTTATTTATAACATTTTATTTAAAAATTTGAAGGTATGAAAGCTCTGAAATCCTCAAATGTAAAACCTTTACAGGATACAAAATAGGATAGGCAGAGATTAATTTTTTATAATGTTAGGAGTCTTTTTTGTTTGATTTGGTTTTTTGTTTCTTTTTTGGGGTTATTTGTCTCAATTTTTGGTGAGATTTGCATTTAATCTCTGGATTATTCTAACTTTATGTCTCTCTAGTTGCTTGCATTGTCAGGTGTACTTGCTGCACGTGAATTCAAAGGTGTTCAGTGCATATGCTGAGTAGGATCTTTCTGTAATTATAAATTGCTCATGCAGAGGGACTATTCATATGGTGTGATAAGTCTTGAATACTGAGCTAATATAAAAGTAGCAGGCAGCTCTTTATTATGGATCTGGTTGATGGAGTTGCAGTGATCACAATCATATTGATTTTTGAGCAGGAGAACAGATGAAAGGAAATAGACTACCAAAACCCAAATAATGATCCATTGTTCCTGGTAATTAGGTTTTTGCTATCTGTCCTTAAGGTATATAAAAGAGCATGATGGGATTTTTTTATTGAAAAAAATATTATAGCACATACCATAATTTTTAAAGTTCAGAAGAAAGGTTAAGAAAGTACTTCAGAATAACTTTCACGTGGAAGTTTTACATTTGTTTTTAAGGATGTATAGAAACCTAACAGCAACATCTCATTCCTAATTGTATATTATAAGCACAGTTCTGCAAGTGCTTATGCAGTCAGTTGGCATTTGTTATTTCAAGCAGTACACTGAAAGTCATTTGCTTCTTGGATTAGTAGAGTTTATGACATGATGGGATATTTACAGGGTCTTATGAAATCACACCTTCTGTGCTCTTCTTAACCCTAAAATAGAAAATGGGAGAAAATAAATTTCTAAAAACTATCATTATAGAACTAATTTTTTTGCCTTTATTTTTTTTCATACAGTTAACGGTGTTTATTCCTGATAAATGTTGATGACCATATAGGCTGAATGATTTAATTTGGGAATTTTTTCCTCTTTCAATGATTGGAAAGAAGTAAACCACCCTGAACACTCATACAAGGTAGTGACAGATAAACTGTCCAATAAATGGCTATTTTAAAAATAAGTAAGAATGAGAAGTTGTTCAGGAAATGAATTAGAGCTTAACCTTACATCAGAATAGCAAACCTTGCGTAGAGAAACTTTCAACCAATCAAATTTAAACATTGAAGTAAAAGATGCATTTCTAAATATTCTGACTCTACTTACTCCCTTAACTGAAATTTTCCCTTCTACTTAAGATTTAAGCTTTTGCTCCACAAAAATGACAAGGTGTTCTTGTCAGAAAACATAATTCAAAATTTTCCTCTGCACTTTAGGATGTACTTGAAATATTTAGCATTTTATTTGCTAAAATGAAATTCAGATCCTGAATCAAAAGTTAAGCAGATGAGAGAAATACTGCTGCTGTTCTTATTTCAGAAAAAAAAAAAAAAGTGTTAAAGCTACTTGTTAACAACATCTCCTGTGTTAATTGCTGTCAAAATTCCAAGTTGTCTGAAAATTTCACCTCCAAGAAGTTAAAATCAAGCTGCAAAAAGTGGCCACTTGCCTAACTCATTTTCAGATACTTCGAAGTTCTTAGCACCGTAAATATTCTACCAAATTACATGATAATCTGAGTTTGTTTTGTGAGATGAAAAGAGTTCTACCACTTCAAACTTTTATACTAGGAAATATGTTTTTATTCTGTCAATTAAAAAAAAAAATACATGTTCTTTTCTATGTAATGACAATGTAATGGCAAGAAATGTGGCAACATCAATACTATCATTTGGAGTGCTTTTCCTATTCTTTTGTTCTCTTGACGTTTTCTCAAAATCTGTAATTGTTTCACATTCCACTTTCCATTTCTCTGAGAACTAGAGATCAAACTATGAGGCATTGAGGCAAAAGAGGAAAATCTTTCTTTTCTTTTCTCTTTCTGTGTAAGACAAAATTACACTTTTTCCAAAAGAATTACCTGACCAGTTCTAATTTTGATAGGTTAAAAATATATATATATATAAAGTTTGTTAGTTTTAAGGCCTTTGTCAATAATATAATAAATAAATAATTTTCTTTGTTTGGATGTTAAAACAAGTATTTTGATGATGTGGGATATAATTTGCATTTATTGTGTCTGCTTAAAATCACACACACATCTCTGTGCAAAAACACGCTGTTTAAAATTCACTAGGCAACTGAATGTTAAAAAATAATCTAAGCAGTTATGCCTTAATGTGATGATTATTCAGCTGAAATACTACCATATTTTGAAAAAAAAAAAAAAAAAGTTTATGCTAACAAGTTCTTTGATTTTTAAAATAGTTAGATGAACATTGTTTATAGCTTCCTGATGCTTACATCTTGTTTCCAGTTGGAATGCATTTTTGGGGGTGAAAAAAAGATCTCTATTGTTTGCTTAATTGTACCCCAGGGTAGAGTTGGGAATGTGTCAAGAAATAAAAAAACACCGCCTTTAATAAGCATACAATGCAATTTAACAGTTCATAAAACAGTAACATTTAATCCCAGGCTGAGAGATTTATTAAATCTCACTCAGCAAAATGGTTTTGTGGGATGTGTTAGCAAGTGAGAATTAAGTGAAATGATTTCAGGGGCGATAGATTTTATTACCTGAGGAGGGGAAGAACTAGTTTTGCAAGCCATTTCTTCTTAATTTCATTCACTCATTATAATTGCCTTGAGTAGGAAATCTTTCTGTGAGCAGTAGTAGTGTGTTGGGTTTTTGGAATTTGTGTGCATACTACTACATTTGTCAGGCACCATCTAACTGAAATATCTTCTCTTGGTGATCTTGTGCAGCAGTTCTTTTAGTGATTGTTAAAGATTTTTAAATCTAATACAACTTAAGGCGCTCTCTGTCTGCAAGATAAAATGACACCTATTATTCTTTTTCATTTTGTCATTTTTGCATCCATGTTTGTTTTTCTGTGCTCTTTAGTTTTCCTTTCTTCCTTGGTTTCTGTTCCCCTCATGGCTGTTCTTACTTCGTTTTCATAGGCTACAGAAATGATGTTATTTCAGTCTCTTTTCAAATACTTCTGCCAGTTACAGTGTTCATAGTTCTGCTTTACTCTTGTTGTTACATCCCTGTGAAATAGTGTACTTACATTTGTTACCTGCTTATGCCCTATTTATCTAAATGTTAACATATCATTCAACTGTTCGGGTGTAAAAAAAAAAAAAAAAAAAAGTTAATTTCTTCAGGTACTTTTATTCCTGTAGCCTTGTATGACAAACTCTTTGAAGACACTGCTCAGAGTCTAAGTGTGCCCACAGCTATCTTACTTAATGCTACACTAATATACTTGTTACTGCAAATTACTGAAAGGACTTTTCTTCCCTTATTGCTGCACAGACTGTGTTCAAACAGTAATACAGGTTTCCATGGGGTGCATATCCCATAGAGATATAGGATACCCAAGGGAATGTTTTAGTGATCTTGGCTAGATTTGTCATATTTTGAATTGATAAATGCTTTTTTGTTCCCTTATGGCCTTGAAATTGTTCTTAACCTGAGGTAGGTTAAGATAATATAAAAGCATTTATTTCATTTTATGCTTTCCAATACAGTTGGAAATATTTAAGAAAAGATAAGACATACATGCTCTACTTACATAAAGTTAACTTGGAAAGGTTTTTCTCTGCCTGTTTGCCCAGCTGTTTTGCTGTATTACATTGCTGTAGACTTTCTTTAAGACAGAGCTGCAATTTCTGTTCACCTTATGTCTTGGGTCACATTCATTAGAGAGAACTGTTTCTTTATACAGAATAGCATGGGGCAATTTAGCTTTCATAGTTGATCTCTTGTCTAATTCTTCCTGAATGTCATGAAGGACCTTTTTTCCTGAATCTAGTTTACAATATGAAATATAAATCTCATTATTGAAAGCTGTGTTTCATTAAGATGTATATTCATGACTGTATAGAATAAACAAAAAAGGAGGGGGGATGTGTATGATACTATTTACTTTTGATTGAGGACAGGTATGATGGCAGTCACTTTGTGGTTCTAAAATGAGTATGGCATGGCAGGATTTATCCTTCTATTTATTTTTCAAGTATACTGCAAGATGTTACATGATTTTGCTGAAATGCAAAACTGTATTTAAAAAAAATTACTTTCATCTTGTAGTGTGTAAGGGAGTATGTTTACTTTGATATTAAAATTTTTCTGCAATATATGTTTACAGAGAAAGATACTGTATTCTTGTGGCTCTTACAGATCTGTGTGATCCCAAATAGTTCATATTATTGAACATACTTGTGATAGGAATATTTCCTTTGGACTGTTCTTTAGGCTTCAGTTGTCTTGATGTGTAATTTATTATGTGATTAAATATAAACCTTTTTATTCTTGTATCTGTTCAACGTAACCTTCTGACTGTTTTGTGCTTGTAGTAAATTCAACCTATTCTGTCTTTTGTTATGCATATGACTGGCACCTTGTAGAAGTTCCTAAAGATGATTATTTTTCTCTTTTTTATTATAACAAGTTATTATAGAAAATTATCACTCATATGTATGTATGTGTAAAACTTGGAAAATAACGTAAAATTTTAGGAACTGCTTTTTAAACATTGACTGGAAGCAACAGAATATATGACTGTCCCATTAAACATAAACTGTAATTGCCACAAATAAAATAACAGTAGATAGATCCATGGAGTTTTGTAATTCTCCTAGTACCCTTTCTGAGAAATAATTTCTGAAAATGGGAAAATATTCCAGACTATAGTGATTAAAATAACACTGTACAGGCCATGAATACTTAGATGCTTTCTTTTCATCTTCCTATCCAACAATTCCTTGCTTAATAGTAGACTTGGAAAAGTGAAAGAAAAATTACTTTCTTCACTATTAATCTCATCTTGGAAAATCACTTTATAGAATCACAGAATGTTTTGGGCTGGAAGGGACCCCCAAAGCCCATCTAGTCCAACCCCCTGCAGTGAGCAGGGACACCGTTACCCAGATCAGGTTGCTCAGAGCCCCGTCCAGCCTGGTCTTGAATGTTTTCAGGGATGGGGCCTCCACCACCTCTCTTATAATGCAGATCTGAAACTACTTGTACTTTGGAGGTAGCTGATCAAGGATTATAGTGAATCAAGCTTCAAGTAGGGTAATGTTAGCAGTATTGGCACCACACTATGTGAGAATTTGGGGAAAAAAGTTCTTATGTTACCAGTTACTCTATTTTGTTGGTTAAAATCACATTGTCCTAACATAATTCAAGATCTGTCCCTTAAAATTTTCTGACCAGGCAATAGTAGAATTTATAATAAAGAAACTACAGATTTTTATAGGTAAACCTTAGCTTATTTTTATATGTACACTATCATAGTTTCTGTAGTTCATATCCAGTAGCTTTTCATTTTCTGTTAAACAAGACAGCTTTCAAGGAGAGTAATAGACAGTGTTAGTAATGAGAGCTCTTCTGCACTGTAGGTCGTCATCCCTTCCTGACTTCTGAGTGTTGTCAGACTTTTCTCACACCTTTGTTTTGATCTATTTTTCCTGAGTTGTTTAAAAGAAAGGAATTGGAGTCAGCTTCTATGATAAAATCAGTCTTCAAAGGAAAATAATAATGATAATTATTAATAATAATGGTAAAAACATGCAGAGGGGTCTATTTCTATTTACTCTGTTCACAATGGAAATAATCTAGGAAATAAGATTAATATGGAAAAAAAGTGAAAGGCAAGTGGTGGGGAGTTTGATAGAACAAAAAAAGGAAGTGTTTTGTTTGTTTATGTAATATGCCACTTATTCAAGGTTTTTAATAGTTATGTACTGTGTGTTAAATTATCAGTAAGGATAAGTAAGAGAAAAATAAAGAATTATCAAAGGATAAGTACTGCTTAGCAAGCTGAGGAGATAGATTACGGGACATTTTTGAGGGCTTTGAAATGAGTAAGTATGCCATGATAAATCCTTATTGTGCAGTGCAACCTAAATAATGTTATTTCTTCATAATGCTGGGGAGAGTGGAGATTCGACTAGACTGTTCCTGTTCATTGTACCTCCAGTATCCATTACTTGCTCAGGCTATTAGATCAAAGAAGCAGAGCTGCTGTTCTTGCCCTCCTAATTGTACATGTCATCTCTCCCCCTCATAAAACTGACTAAAAATAGTCTGGATATATTGAGAGTTTAAAAAAAGCAAACCCCCAACAACCTGAAACTGCATCCAGTGTTCTATCCAAGGCATTACTGTTGTATAAGAAATAAAATACAATTTACAAGTGCCAATGGAAAATTCAGTCCTTCTGGAACATGCTGTGCCTCGTGTATTTACACTCCTTTTGCCAAATGGGAATGTAACATTTTCATTATGTTCTAAGCTCTCACAAGGACAGGTACCATAAATACAAGCTGAGAGAGAGAATCTTACTTTAGTGTGAAATGAGCATGTTAATGCTTCATTGAAATAGTGACCACAGTCAGTCTGAAATAGATTTATTTCAGAAGATACTATGGTCTGAGACTGCTGTGTAGCTAACGGAAATTCAGTCAGTAGAAAATGATAGTATATGATGAAATAAGTTTAAAGAACACATTAAAGACTCCATATGAATTGCTTTTAATATGTTCACACATTTTCAAGGACTTTGTTAAAAAAGTGGAAAGTGTTCTTTCACTTTTGTGCATTTATCTGGATGCTTTTGTCATGGTCACCTAGGAAACAAACGCAGATATACATTTGTGAGCATTTACATTCAGTTTCATTTCATTTCATTTTTGATGCAGCTAATAAAGTCACACTTGAAAAGAATGCAAGCCTCATTTTAATTAACACATAAAATTTTTCAGAATACATTAGTGACCATCAGACACTAGGCAAAACTCTCTATACTGTTTGGCCTTTTAAATGTAGTTGGACTTATTTCACAAGGGCAAAATTTGACTGACTAGAGATAGGAAGACAGAGATAATCTTGAAGAGAATAATGAGCTGCATATGAAAAGTATAAGCTATCCTGTTTAAAGTAGTATTACTTATTCAGATAAAATGCAGGCAAAGATAGCATAAGAACTAAAAAGTAGAAAAGAGTATGCATATTTTACTAATCAATGGAAAAAGCTTGCCTTATGCGATGCAGTATATCAAGTGAACTGTACAATGTCCGCCCTTGAGATTTTTAGTGAGTCAATTCAGTTTAACACAGAACTGACTAGAGAATCAGAATACTACATTTCAAGACTATTTTATTTTACTTCAGCTTTGTTTTGTATGGAACATTTTGTTTGTTAAAGACTGTTTAAAAAAAATATTAGTGAAATATTTGTCTTTGCATAAAAATGTAGGTATATTTAATTAGGTATATTTGTAACCTGATACTAATGACAGTAGTGACTGATAAATGCGAATTCCAATCTCCACCTGGGGACGGGACAGGGCTTGTCAAATGAGTTATAGGATATAACGTTATTACATTCTCTTTCTCTTTATTGAAAAAAATATTTTAACAGAATCTTTTTCTGAATCAAATATTTAAAATTTTTATTGTGGAAAATCCAGTCTTGTTCGACTGTCTAGAGAGTTTAAAGTTGCATTATAGAAGAGTCGTATCTGAATTTAATTCTGTGACAAATTTTGACATTTTATTCCTTCTTTGACACACATAAAAGATTTCTTTTCCCCCCATTTCTTTTCCCTCTTTCTTTTGAACTTAAAGGGACATTACTTAGCTTTTACTAGACATGAATTAATAAAGTCAAGTTCAAACACAAAATACAGATCACTGTAAAGAAGTATGTATCATACTTGCAGGGAGATAATCTTTAATAATATCTTACACTTACCATAAAAATATTTTGCAAATGTTTAAGAAGTCAGATCCTCATAAATGTAATCCTTATATTGTTAAGGAGATAATTTAGTTAGCTAACTATTTTTTTTTTAACCTCTTATTTGGCCCTCTAATTCATTTTCTGTGAAAAAAGTTCCTCATAGTCACTGAAAAAAATGGCAGAGTAAAGAGGATAATTCAGATATCTTGTGTGTCACAGATTTGTAAATACAAGAATCTTCTGATCTAGGGAAAATAAAATACTAATATTGCAAATAAGTCATTCTTCTCTGGAACCCACACTGGATCAAATACTAAAGAACAAAAAGGTAAATTGATTAAGCTTCTCTTTTCTGTTGGCTTATTTCATATGTCATTCAAAGAAGAAAATTTCTTGGTGTTTTCAAGTACTTCACAGAGCACCTTTTAAGTAGAAGACCATATGTCTTCATAGACTTCTATTAGTAATAAATTTAATTAATGGGAAAAACAATCAGATTAGCTTAATTTAATGTTTAATTGAAAACCTGAGGTTTTTTTCCCTGCTTTCAAGCTGTTTTTAATAATCTGTATTTGAGTAATTGAAAGTTCATACATTCCAGATCAAGCCTACATAACAGTTCAATTTTTTTAAATTGTAGATTATAAAGGACTACAATTTGTTACAGTAAAAGCTGAAACATGACTTTTTCTGTTTGAGGAGTGTACTATTTCTTATTTTCCTCATAAAGAAACAGAATTAGCATAGCAATCCTTCATCTTAAACTTGATTGTGTGATAAAAATCATGTTTTCTAAAAATAAAGCACATATTTTTGTAATTTAGAGATACTTCTGGAGCACTGAGATATGAACCGGAGAGGAGTGGTTTATTGGTACATAAAATCCTCATATAGTTTGATAAAAGTAAATAGAAATGTCATACAAAAACCATTGCTGTGCAAATAAAATGCACACACAAGTCATGATTCAATGCCATTAAATTCGAATCTGTAAAATTTTTTAACCTTTAATCATTAATTAGGCATAGGTATTCCAAAAGCAGTTAGCACATTTGTTGAGTCAGATACTAAATGGCATCAATGAACTCTTCTGTACTGTAAGTCTGAAGATGGCTGTAAAGGCCACGATTCCTCTGTTCTGTTAGGCTTGCTTGGATTTCATCTATATGTTAGAGTGTGAGCCCTTTCTCTCATTTTTTTGGAAGGCCTTAAGATAGAGACCTAGATCTCAGGTTGTAGCTGTAATGCATAAACAGCTCATTTGGTTTCAGGATTTTCAGCTGATTCTTGTCTAACCTACCAGCGATGCTGAAGGTCACTAAAAATCATACCTTTTTATGTCATAAGAAGGTCAGAAAAACTTGGCAGAGAAACAGTTTGTCAATTCTATTATATGGGGAAGATTTCTTCTTGGCTGAGACCCAGGCTATGGTGGGTTTCTTCTGCATCAGCTTTGCTCATACAGGTTAGAAACCAGTAAAAAACACTGCCTTGCCAACCTCCTGCTTCAGCTCCACCCCCAAAACTCAAACCCTCCCTGTAATACTGATTAATCAGGACAACAAGTGTGTGAGAAAAATCACAGCATATATCTACTAGAGCTTGTCACATACCTTTGACATCTTTGGGTGTAGTTGGAGACAGAGATGATGACCACCTTTTACTCTGAGAAGGTCTGGGGAGAAATAATTGGTTCTTTCTCTAATAATAGAGAGAACTCTTTTTCTGCCCTCTTTTTACTGAGTCTAGCTCCACCAGAGCCCTTAGACTGAGAGATTACAGTATTTGCATGCAATTTCTTAGGCTGTATTTAGCAAGTAATTTAACAAGACTCAGAGTAGTTACACAGAAACATATGTAAAAAACAGAGGTAAACACCACACCCACAGTAAAACAGGAGGTAAAGGAATGACAGAACAGTATTGAGAAGAAATGTGTAGTATCCAACTGAGTTTGGGATAAAATCAAACACAGATTGGTTCTTTCTCTCTATTTGAGATATATTGTGACTGAAATCATGTCTCTGAGTAAGCTGTTACCTCTGAGTGCTAAAAGCTTTCTTGTTACTTGACAGAGTCAACTGAAAAACAGACTTATGGTCACAGACATCTGTCACCTGACATTTTAATCACCTAACTCAATCTCATTCTATTTCAATTTGATGAATTTTTTTTTGTAGCTTCTGTTGTTGTTGTACTACATTTTTTCATATGTAGTTGTAGAAATACAAATGACAGTATCATGAGCAGTATTTGAAATGAGTTCGTCTGTGTCCAAGCAAGTCATCATGAGTACCAAGTAGGATTGTGAAGCCAAAAACCCCCCATAACCCATGGTTCAGAAACTGTACCAAGATATAGTTGTTAAATACAACTAATTCTTAAGTCTTATGTAATTTCACTAAAACAGTGTTAATCTCATTTTTCAATAAGATTATTTTCTTGTATTTTGTGTGAATGGAAACCTAGCAGATTTCTATCTGAAATTCAGGAACCATTTTTTCTCCTGAAGTTTCTACCTCTTGTAGATCAAATAAAGGATCGTAAAAATGTAATTAGGGGTATTTCCTCCCTGGTCCACAAACAGTCTTTTGCTAACGCCTGCAGTGTTTTTTGTACCACAAAGCATAGTTCCAAAAGTGTGATTTAAGGAAGAGAAATCGGTATGGACAAAGGGCAGTGAGACATAAAGCTTAGCAAGCTTAATGAACGAAGGGTGGCAAGCTAGGCCAACAGCTATCAATTCCTAATGTCTCTCAGAGGAACATTAAAGTGACCAACCAAGTGAAGAGCTCAACCTGCAAATTCAAATATATACTTCATGTCTTTTCCTGAGTTCTCTGCTCTTCATTTCTCTTGCAGTAAAATCAATGATTGCACCCACTGAGAGGCGTGCAATATTGAATCACTAAACCAAAGTATTTTTGAGTATATGGTTCTACCTGTCTTTATTCAGCGACAGGAAAAGGG
The DNA here is from genome assembly GCA_000699545.1 of Podiceps cristatus. Classification (NCBI taxonomy): domain Eukaryota; kingdom Metazoa; phylum Chordata; class Aves; order Podicipediformes; family Podicipedidae; genus Podiceps; species Podiceps cristatus. Next base: position 85,257 of record KL269120.1, on the reverse strand, counting down.
GCACAAGCTGGAACACGGGATGTTCCATCTGAATATGAGGAAAAACTTCTTTCCTGTGAGGTTGACAGCACAGGCACAGGCTGCCCAGAGAGGCTGTGGGGTCTCCTTCTCTGGAGATACTCAAAACCCACCTGGACACGTTCCTGTGCAACCTGCTCTAGGTGACCCTGGTCTGGCAGCAGGGTTGGACTAGGTGATCTCCAGAGGTCCCTTCCAACCTCTGACAGCCTGTGATTCTGTGAAACAGGGCACTCAACTACTAGCCAGGGATTAGTTTGTTGTGTGCGTTTAAAACAAGTACATTCTGGTTTAGACTTATTTCCAGTGAAGCAATATTCATCAGTCTAATATGAAGAATATTATCAAAATCTGAATTACTTCTAAAAGTGCAATGGCTTTTTTAATACTTCCACTGAAGTTGACTGTCTTGCCATCCTAGATTTCCAGCTCAGTGGCTTATAGAATTTGACAAAAAGCCATGTGGCTCTTTAAAACAAGTACATTCTGGTTTAGACTTATTTCCAGTGAAGCAATATTCATCAGTCTAATATGAAGAATATTATCAAAATCTGAATTACTTCTAAAAGTGCAATGGCTTTTTTAATACTTCCACTGAAGTTGACTGTCTTGCCATCCTAGATTTCCAGCTCAGTGGCTTATAGAATTTGACAAAAAGCCATGTGGCTCTGCATCTGGCATGATATCCATTTGATTCCTGCTTTTGCTGATGACTCTTATCAGTTCTGTGTCCAAATTTATATCTAATTAATCAGTTAATGCTGGTTTTGGACTTCTGGTTGCTTCTTAATGGGCTGCTTTTCCTAAGTCTCACAGTAATTTCATTTTTCCTTCACTGGTGCAAGAACTACACTTTTAGATGTAAAGCTGATGAGGAAAAGAAAAAAAGGCATTTCTGAGCCAGATTAATATGTTGTACTTACTGTATAGTTTATTTTAAAAACTGTTGTCTAGACTCCAACTACTGCCAAGTACTGCTTCTAGAATATTAAACTTTGTATGATGCTTACTCAGCATATCATTCAAACTTTTTGGTGTTTCACTGCCTCCTTGTCAAATACCAGCTTGCCTTAAAGGGACTTTAATGCCTTGAAGATAATGAACAATTTGGCAACAAAAATATTTTCTGACTGATTTGGAGTATGTGCATAAACTACTTGGCGTCTGAGATCATTGAAACCTATTATGCCGGCTATTTTAAAATTAGGATTTATTTCTGTTTGAATTTTGAAATCTCTCCTTGGGAGAGCCATTTAGATGTAAACGTATATTTTCCCATTTAACGGTAGCTTATGGGTTATAATGGTAGAGTATTTTTGCATTTTTATGTTTAGTTTTATTGTAAAGAGTCTTGGGATGCATTTGCATGAAAGGCACTATATAAGCTCATTTTGTATTGCATTGTATTGTATTGTGACAAGTGCAATAATCTCCAGGTTTCCTATCCATTAAAGAACTAATTTCACAGCTCACTAATTATGTGAATGAGAAGGAGAAATAGGTCCTTTTTCTCTAAGGTATGCTGAGCAGATGGCATAGCATTCATTTCCACCAGCTGAATCTAAAGTCCTCTCTTGCTTTTGTTTCCAAGGCTTGCCTCTGTTTATCAAATAGAACAGGAGAGAGATGTCAGCTTCTTGTACAGCATGACAGTGTGTACTGAGAGGCTGTCTCTGTCCTTTGCTAATACAACATTAGTTAGCACATACCAGGTCTAAACAGCCTATTTATTTAGGATGGGACATGAAAACCATTAAAATGAATGTGCATTTTAATGCAATTCTAATTTGCCTCTGATTTATAGAAGATACTGGTTAGGTCTGTCCTAGGGATTTAAACTGATACCCATAAAAAGTTATTAATGAATCAGTTGAGCACCTTGGGGACTGTATCTGATCTGTAATTTAAACACAGAAAAACATTATTTCCTTCGCCTATGCACTTTCATTCCTAGGTAAGGCTTTGCTACCTTGCTAATTTTTTCTTTTTTTTTTTTTTTTCTTTCACCTTACTCGTGGAAATAACTGACTTGAATCAAACATGCACACAGTGATTTATATAGCCCCCTAATGAACTGCTTTTTTAAAGTAACATGAGTCATTAGAGATACCAGTGTTCTCCTGTGATTCTGAAAAGTTGGTTATTGGGCCCTTATCTCAACATTAAAATGAGAAATGCTGAGACTGAAGGTCCCGACACATCTTATGTAGGACTGAGCAATAAGGCTGCATTTTACAGTGCTACACAAGCAATCAGATAATTTTCTCCCTTTAACATAATAAACAGTGCTAATTTTTTGTTTCTTTCTCTCACTGCTGGGCTGTCACACGTTTTTGTTTTGTGTTCATGGTTCTGATTTCATTCTAATTTCAGACGGATGCAGCACTAATGTATGATGCAGTTCATGTGGTGTCAGTGGCTGTCCAGCAGTTCCCACAGATGACTGTCAGTTCACTACAGTGTAATCGCCACAAACCGTGGCGCTTTGGAACCCGCTTTATGAGTCTCATTAAGGAGGTAAGTCACTAATAAAGTGTCCTGCTTCATTACCTTCCTTTCTCCTAACTCCCATTTTCTTTTGTTCCCACTCTTCTTGAATTCTGCCTTTTTTCTTTTGGTAGATGGGAATCTCTCAGCTTGTTATGTGTAAAGAGTTTAGCAGGCAAGGCAGCATTTTTATTTGAAAGCAGGTTTTCCTAAGGTATTAGTTGGAACAAAGAAATATAACAGGGTGAAATAACTGAATTCTAAATAGAAGTTTTGTTCGTAGATAATTGGGGAAGGAGTGTGTGTGGAACATTTGGGGCATAAAGACCCAACCCCCTGGAACCCCAAGCCATAGACTGACTATGTAAAATTCAGCAGCAAAGGGGCCGAATTTGTTCTCTAGGGTTTTTTTTTTGTTGTTTGTTTTTTTTTGTTATGGTGAATTAATATATGTGGCCTTGGTCTTCTAGTATGCTGTTTAGATACAGATAGATAGTAATTTAAAATAAAGCTAGGAGATTTCATGTGCTAAAGGTGAACACTGCAGATTATTCAAGTCTCTTGTACTGTAACTCCTAATACAGTGTTTCTCATTCTAGATATGCAAAATACTATGACAAAGAGAACTATTTGCAATGGAATATAATCTTGGTTTTAATATTGTTTCCTTTTAGGATGTTAATTTTGCTTTCCACATTCCATTCTCTATTTTAGTAGACTTTTAGAAATAGGTAGGCTTTAAGTTATAAAAAAATGAGGATATTGCACTTTATTAAAAGTAAAGAATCAGCTCTAGAAGACTGGCACAGTGACCTCAGTTTTTGCTGTCTCAGTGTGGTTTCAGGGGACTCAGCATCTTGCAAATGTAAGCCTTTTTTTGAATGAAATTTCCTAACAGAAAAATGAAATCTAATGTTAATGTTGAAACTGAGGCTTGGGAGGGGTTGGGCGTGGGTGTATAGGGAAGCAGAAGAGGAAATGCATGCATGAATGATGAAGGAATAAAAACATAATAGCCTTTAATCTCATTTAGCAAGAAGAGTCTATTGGCTAACATGGAAAGTTGTTTAAAAAATTGTCTGTGAAGACTGAAGCAAGGTTGATTTAATTAGCATAAAGGGAATACAAAATATTAAAAAAAACCAGCCATGAGGTAAATTATTTAGATAGAATGAAGAATTAATATTCCCATTTTGGGAGAAGTAAAGTTTGTTATTTTTGGGGGAAAAAAAAAAAAAAAAAAGGAAGAGGTATTTATAGAAATTGTTTTTTCTTTCTCCATAGGCCCACTGGGAAGGCCTCACAGGCAGGATAACTTTCAACAAAACCAATGGCTTAAGGACAGATTTTGATTTAGATGTTATCAGCCTCAAGGAAGAAGGTCTTGAAAAGGTGTGTAAGATGTTTACCTCCAAAGTGATGGGAAACAAAACTAAAACCCACCCCCTAAAACCAGTAGCATTTTCAATAACTTTTAATGTGTTACTTAAAACAATATATCTGGTTTCAAAGTCTTCTAGTAAAAGCTGTTATCTCGATGTCTGACAGTGGTCTGTTAACTGTGTGCTGGCAGCCACATTCTTTGATTTGAGAGGACTGGGGAAGAGTGAAAAGCTGGACTTGGTGTCATGCATTAATATACTTTGTTTTCAATCTATATTGAGTATAGTTTTAGTTGTGATTTCAATCCCATTGCCTATCCTCATGTGTGTACCTGTGGGTATGTGTAGTTACATTTTCTTCACATCTTAGTAATTCAGAAAGAATCACCTCAAACAGAATGAAGTAAAATAGCTTCATTTTTGCAGCTTTCTGTGTTTTAAGTTGGAACTTTTATTCTCTTCTTGGAATACAAAGTTTCTATCTCTAAGTGGCACAAAAAAATTAAGAGTAAGTAGTTTAACAGGTTTGTCTGTCTTCTGACATAGTTTTTCTCATACAGAGATGGAGTGAAAGACCAAAGGACTGAGAAATGCCCTTTCTGTGTAGCCTAATATTGTCTACATTTGAACTAAAGGCCTCAGGGAGTAAATGAGCTTTGTATATGACTAGAATAGGTGCAATGCAACTCATCTTCCTCACTGGAAACAAATAGAAGATTTGAAGACATGGGTATATTTGCACCAATGTTCTCTCAGAAAATCTCCAGTCCATGTAGAAAGTTTACTAACAAAGCCAACTCTTTTCTTAATAGAATTATGAAATATTGCATAATGGATGTGCAGTGGGCTACAGGAATGGTATCTTCCATCTAGATCTGTTATGTCTGGTTTTATTTCACCATCAGTATCAATATGAAAATAGAAACACAAAAGCATGTTAATTTAGTTCTCAGTTAACAACATATTAGGAAATATGTAGCCCACTGAAAATATAGGAATAAAACAAAAAGATCTACAGAGATTAGAGATATGGGAAGAACATATTAGGAAATACATTGATCTAAAACACATAATAGAAAAAAGAAACTTGAGAAACAGTAATAATGAAAGATATGTAAGAGGCAACAACAAATATAGTTGTAAAAGGATATGGATATTTAAAAACAACCAGCATGTACTTGAGCTGTGCATACAGTATTTCATAGAAAAGGAAGATACATTTACTGCCTTCATGGCTCATTTTGGCCATATGATAAAGGGATGTGATATTAGTTTTTCACCAAAATGTGCTGATAATCTTTAGAACGAACAGTAGGAATTAGTTACCATGTATTAGAAAAGTTTAGGAGTTGAGAAAGTGTTAACGAAGAATGATGTGGAATGCTACTCATTCAAATATACCTATGAGCAAAAGCAGAGCAGTTTCTGTAGGCTGTAGTGACAGAGGTTAGGAAAAGGAAAATTAAGGTCTATGCAGATTAGATTGAATTGCTTCATAAATGTTAGGCATGTATAGGGTATTTTACTGAGAAAGAGAAATCAATAAATATTTTTCTTTGAAGAAAACTTGGTTACTTTGAAAGAATGCAAAGTGTATTCTTGAATCCAAGGTGAATCATTAAACTCTAGAGCAAGACGCTTCCTAGTAGAGAGAGTATGTTTTAGCTAGTCCTTTATTTGAAAGAGATGTCTCAAAGTTTTTGGGGTTTTTTTGTTTTTTTTTTTTTTTTTTTTCCCCCACAAGATTGTCTTCTGTGAAAGCTATGATGAATTCTTCCTTCTTTCCATCTCCTACCTCTCTCTCTTCAGATGTATGCTCCATCTCTCTACATCACACTTTCCCTCCTGCTTTCTGCTACTCCCTCCTCTCTCTTCCTTCTTTCCCCCTTCTCCCATTCCTCCCTTTCTCTCTTTACCCCTCCCTGTATGTTTCCCTTTCCATCTAATCCCTGTCCAATTGTCCTTCTTCATCTCCTTACTCTTTCCATCCTCTTTCTCTCTATTTTCTTTCTTCAGTAGCCTTTCCCTATCTTTGTCCTTATCTTGCACGTTTCTATGTTTTTCCCAAACCACCATCTTCTCAGTCCTCTTGGTCTGTGTAGTTAGAATTCCTGAACAGTTTTGCTTTGTTTATTTTTTTTTTTTTTTCATTCATTCATTTTGTGGGATGAGAGAAGATGTGGAGATGGGAATTATATATGCCATATTACGTGTGACTGTAGCTATTATTTCATCTAACCTCTTTCCAAATATGGGGGAACAATTTCTTATGTGAAGGACGACAGTTCTACCCAACAAGATCATCTCTAATCTGTAATGTTTTTTGTGACAAAATGAGATAACTTGAGGAGAAAAATATTTATGGAGGGGAGAGAAAAGAGTTATTGTGAAATATTTCTAGAATATCTATTTTTTTAAGGTTTTGGAAAAAAAAAAAAGTCCTAGATAAATTGCCTGGTTAATGTAATGGGAAATGACCTAAATCATGTATGTTAAGTGCAATGACTGCTGAAGTCAGTGACAACAGAAAAATTGCTAATAGATTTAAAAAAGATGTCATGTGTGATCTCAGATTTTATATAGGATACCTGTTCTTGAAACTCTTGAATGAGAGGTGATAATCAAGCATCAATCAATAAGATGTGTTTCCAAATAAAAATTCATGTCTGACAAAAATGATAGCTTCTTGTAAGATGAAAATGACAAAATTAATAGATGATTGGAGTGCTGCTAATGTAATGTACAACAAAATTTGCTGACAGTCAGTCTGGACACACTGAAACTATGGCACAGTGAAAAGTCCAAACTGTGGCAATCGAGTATAATAAGCAAATTATCATTTAAATTACAATTAATCAGTATTTACACTGAAGCTGCATCATGAGGAACATTATACTTCAGGGAGATAAAAAATACCTGAATTTAATAACACTTTTGATATGAAGATTTGTCACTTAAGAAGAATCAAATTTCTTGAATAGAGATGTTAACAACCGGCTTGAAATCCCAGTCAGGAGCCTACACATAGGATGAATATAAATGACATGAAATGGGTTGTAACTCATTGTCCAGCATATCAATGTAAGAACTTGTTTTATTTAGTATCTCTATTAATGACCTGGGAAAAAACAGCAAATGGCATAAACAGAGGGTTTTATAAAACTTGGAGGAAAAAAAGAAAGTGAGATAACAAATCTACAGAAGACAGAAATATTTGTATTAATATGATATTTGGCAAAGAAGGCAAGTATATTAATATTTCTGAAGAAAGCACAGTAAATGAAGCAATTCCCAAATGCGAAATACATAAATAGGAAGAAAGATGTATTATGCTGGAGTATAAATAATTATTTTCTTGATGTAATCACTGTTATTACTAACTACTCTACAAAATATAATAAAGATAATAAACTGTAGACACATTTGTGACTTCCTTGGGGGTTGAATATGGCTCTGATTTTGGCTGCATAGTTAGACGGTTGGTATGGCTACAGAAGGGCAATGATCCTTCCTACTACAATGCTTGTAGCACTTCATTGTGAGTAATATGTACAGTTATGGTTGACTCAGCCAAAAAAATGTTACTTTTCTTAGGAGAGTTTTGAAAGAAATTAGCAATAAAGAATACTTGCTTATTCATAAAGATAAATTTCATTTTTTCAGACATGCTGAAGTAAGAAAGCTACTTTATCGAATTTTTGTGGGTAACATCTCATGAGACTAATGCTCAGTAAACAAGCATATATGTAAACTCAGAAATTTTAAGTTTCAGGAGTGTTTCAGAGCTTCTTTTTTGGGGGGATGGTGGATTATTATACCGGTTTTGGCTGAGATAGAGTTAATTTTTTTCATGGTTGTATGGAACTACATTTTGGATTTTTATGGAAAAAGGTGTTGATAATACACTGGTGTTTCAGTTATTGATGACTAGTACTTACACAGAGTCAAGACCTTTTCTGCTTCTCACCCCCCTCCACCAGTGAGGAGACTGGGGGTGCACAAGGAGCTGGTAGGGGATGAAAATGTTCAACTCCAATATTTAAATACCTAAAACTGAAAATAAATAGGATAAATACCTGATACCTAATTAGCTAACTCTCTCTCCCCCCTCCCTCCCTTTTTTTTTTTTTTTTTTTTTTTTTTTTTGTTTTTTTTTTTTGTTTTTTTTTTTTTTTTTACTAAACTGGTTTACCCTTCAAATTTCCCACCATCGCACTGTGTGGGGAGGGAGCAAGCGGCTTAATTGCTGACCAGGGTTAAACCAAGACAATTACAATGGATTGCTCTTGGCAAGGGTAGTAGCTTTGAAGAAAAGACTACAATTTTGATTTTTTTTTTTTTTTTTAGAAACAACGTGTTGAATTGATTGGCAGATTTTTACTATATAACAAATTGTATTTTTTTAAAAAAGAGGAAACATACGCTTTAGGCATGGTGTAGGAGACAAACTAGGGTCGGGCTGTATCTTTGAAAATAAATGGGATAAGAGGCAGATACCAGTTCTTATAATAACGTTAAAAGTACATAGCTATGTCTAAATATTCACCTGTGAACTTTTTATTTGTATGCAAGCTTAATTTATGCTATAATCTATAAAAATTGCAAAGTCTGAATAAGCCTTGCAAATTACATTTATGCTTAACTTTTTGGATCAACTCAGAAATGCATTATCTTAGTGATCAATAACCTTGAAAAGAGAATTTTGATAAGGTTTGAGGTTTATGTCCTTATTCTGATACCAGATGTATTGCTAAATATCTCAAAAATCTGTCTAGATTAGTTACTTTGAGTTGAACTCCAATATAGTTTTCTTCTTCTCAAATTCCCACTAGGTTGCTGAGCAGACTATATAAATTTTATGCAAATAATTACTGTAATCAGCAGTCTCCTAAAAGTCCAAGAATGTGTCATAATTATCTATAATTATTCTACTATATGTTTTTTTTAAGTTTTATTAGATTTTTTTTTAAATTATTGTACATATTAACTGTGTGTAATTTTCAGTATTCATAATTTGAATTATTATTCATTGTGATTTAACAGGTCTGATATTTTTACTTAGTTTTTATTATTTGGTAAGTGCTTTTTTCTAGAATATTATTCCTTCACAAATCATGTGAATTGCATTTTACTATGAAATTAAATTAATATTTTTTGGAAATAAACACAATTATACTGATATTTTTTTGGAGACCAAATACAAAAAATACTTGAACCCCAAACAAACTAATTTTAAATTTGTGTGAACATTAGTCAAACTTCTTTATAGTCTTTGCTGAATTCTATCCTTTGGTAATGAAACAGATTATTTTTAAGCACTTCTGCTGAGATTTGGTTTTGAAATTGCACTATTTAACTACTGAGTAGTAAATATTGTGAAGATTATTTAAGAGTTTTGTTTAAGTGGTATAGGATTCATTGACCATTTAGAAACCTCAGAGTGCACTTGCCTAAAGGTGGATGGCAAACTTTTCTTGCAGTACATGAGAAAAGAATCTCTAGATTCATCTAGTCCAGTATTCTGCATCTGAAAGTGGCCAGTTGCAGAAGCCTAGGGAAGAATATAAAAAAATGGGAAGCATATTGCAATACTCCACCAGAATACTCCCAGAAACTCCACTTATTGAAGTCTAAAGGGATAATGTCTTCACAGACATAGGTAATTTTCTAATAAATACAGAATTCTGAGAAAATCATGACTCTACAATCAGAATCTAAACACATATTTCCTAGGTTTTTTTCTTTATCTGCCTTTCAGTAATGACTCTCTCAGTGGTCATAATCTCCAAAGAAAGGAAAAAGATGAATTTGCTGTTAATTTCCTATTAGTAATCACAAGCATATATTTTTATTTTGGATTACAGGTTTAGGACTTTTTCCATACAGTTATATTATGAAGTTACATTGCCTTGGCACCATTGTCTTAAATCAGGTAATGCAACTTAATTAAGAGACTGCAAATTACTTGAGGATTCTTTCCTGGAAACAGTTTTATTTAAAAAAGAAAAAAAAAAAAAAAGGAAACACCAAAAAACCTAACTGAAGAAAAGAGAGAATTGTGGTTTATCAAAACAACTATAAAAGAATGGAAACTTCTGGCCAAACTTTCTGCAGGTCTGCAGTAACCTGATAGTTACCTAATAGTTAAATACATGGAAGCTTTGATACAAGTTTTTCTTTATCACCACAGTGTAGTTGGGAAACTGTATTTCACATTCTTGAGGAGCAACCCAATTGCCATGTTATAGAATATTCTATGATATTGGATGATGAGTCTTTTAGCAGCTCCTGTTGGAATTGTTTCAACTTGAATATGCTGATTCGTGACTAAGTTAAAAAAGTGTATCACAGAGATTCTTTGTATCACAGAGATTCTTTGTCTTACTGTGGAGCTTCATGGGAACTCCTGGTTTGAGTCCTGTACTATCGATAATAAGTGTTAACATGTTCAAATTGGTATGCTCACTCCAGAATAGTCTAGCCATTTAGGGGACTTGAGCGGAAGAGTAGGGAATCAAGGGCTTGACAGTCTCTCTGTGACTGTACTTTGTGTGTGAATATTCTCTCGAAGGTGTATATTAGAATATCAGTTTGTTTCACTTCTTAGGAAAATTTGAAAGTTTGTTGGAAATAAATGTAATGCAGTAGAAGTAAACTGTAAATTGTCTGAATTGCAGTTATACACAGTAGAGTACCTTGATTTGCTTTTTCTAAATTTTTGGCATTTAAACTTTTCTAGTGAAAACACATTAGCAATTCTAGTCTGTTCAAAAGACTACTTTAAAATTAAAACACTGTGCTTAAGTAAATAGACAAGAATGAAGTTGTTGCACTTGTTTATGCACAGTTTTCTCTAGAAAAAAATAGCTTTGAGAAGATATTTCTGTGATTTGTGAGCTATACATATCAGTAGTATATCAGAATGTATGGCATAAGTTGTTAAATTCAAGCTAGTTAATAAAGATAATGCAAAGAATGTCTTATTTGGAAGACATTTTTGTTCCAACTTTGGATTTTGTTCCAACTTTGGATTTTTGTTCCAACTTTGGAAGACATTTTTGTTCCAACTTTTGTTCCATTTCTTAGATTTTTGATTCATAAAAATAGCAATGCATGTACAATTAACCTCATTTAGAAAAATAATGTGATAATTCATCAAGACAGAAGTTTCTTCTAAAAGTTTTAAAAAAAATGTTTTCAAACTGTTGACAGTTCTTATAGGTCTAGTTTGATGTAGTTAGATAAGCCCCAAATTCTAACAGTTGATAGTTATTCATTAGCTCGTGACCATGACTATTTTAAAAAGTAGGGGAAGAAGTATTTTGATTAGTAATGTGTTAGCTTTTGCCAAGATATATTTGAATTATGAACTCAAACTTGAATAAACTATATGATTTAATGAATTTAAGATTTGAAATGGATGAAATAAGGTGATGGCATTCCCTTAGAAATTTTTGTGCTACTTGTGTTCCTGAAGTTGAATCTCATAGGGGAGATCAGTCCAGCTTCAATTATGTGAAGAAACAGCAGGGAAAGGTTCAAGTTCCAGTCTTTGTCACTCCTTGTTATTCTGTTCTAGTAAGTTTTTTCTTCAAAGACTATGATTGCCATAATTAACAGAATATTGCAGCGAAGAGTTCTTGATCCTTTTTACAGTTTCTTAATTGTGGCCAAACTGCAAGGCTGAACATTTTGGGTTTCCTAAAAACCTTTCAAGTCATCAAATGAAATAGTATTAAAAAAAAAAAAAAAAAAAAAGTGAGTTTTTATATATACACCTAAACATACATACATACATATATATTTGCAGTCAAACCTTGCATTTTTTTAATTACTGACTATATTTAGATTTAAAATATCTTTACCTATTATAGATATCGCTCAGTATTTGAGACTATATTTATAATCCTTTCTAAAAACAAAAAAGGAACACTTGTGGTTTGTTTTTTTAGACAATGGAGTAATACAAATATTCTGATATCTAAAAATGAATACTGTTTGCCCATTGTAGTTGTATAGTGATGAAATAGCAGATAAATTATGTAATCATAAGCCTCATTACTTATTGCTTAGTATGTGAGACTGTGCTTGACCTCAGCCTTAAAGAATAACCCTGGGCCTCCTTACTTAGATAAAAATCCTGTTGACTTTACTGGAATAAGAATTTCAAGGTATAAAATGTCAAGAGAGCTACGTACTGAACATTTATCTGTAAATCAGTTAAGTTATTACACTTAACCTGCTTTCAATCTTATCCATTACATTTTCCCCAAAACATCTTTTTACTCTGCTGTTCTCTCTGATCACAGAAAATAATAAATGCTTCTGTAGAGACAATGGTCTCTGCTGTGCAAATGAATTTCTACCTAACTATTAGGTTATCTTCAGATATGGTTTATTTTGAAGAATGAAAGTTAAATGGAAAATTAAGTATTCAGAGTAGCTTTAGACATTCTTTGCATCATTTTTCCAATTAGTCACACTGCATGAAACACACTGAGGTATTGTGAGTCATATTTTAAGCAAGCACACCTTAAAAGTAATGGTAGAGAATAAAGGAACATGGTTTAATAATAAATATTAGCCTTTTGTTTTGTTTTGTTTTGTTTCCCTGTAGCAATCTGTTTTGTTTTCTAGATGCTGAAATGTAACTAATGGAAAATTTACACAGTAATTTCCTGTTTTATAGGTTGGAACTTGGGATCCATTGAGTGGCCTTAACATGACAGAGAATCAGAAAGGAAAACCAGCAAACATCACAGATTCCCTGTCCAATCGCTCTTTAATTGTTACCACCATCTTGGTAAGCAATTATATTTACATTTCCAGAGATACAGTTGTACAGGAAAGCTAATAGAATATACTATACTAATTAGTTGATTAGTCGATTAATGAACAGTCTGTAGTATACGTTACAGTTACTTAGAATTTACTGTGTCATAAATGAACTCATTGTTAAGCTAGTCATGGATATTTACTCTCATCTAAATTGTAAGTAAATTATCCCAATTTTAGAATGATGTCAGTTGATTATTAATTTCACTTTTCTTATTATTGATGAGAATGTTTGGTTCCTTCACAAAGCTGTTTAGTTCAGCACCATATGAGAGGACAAAAGGTGTTTGTTTATGACAGTGGTTTGGCTATTAGTCCTATGATTTTAGCCACTAAAATATATTGCTTTCATTTACTAATCTAATACCATGATATTACTTCTAAGGAAAGTATGAAGTATTTAACTTTTTTTTTTTTTTTTGGTCATCATTATTGCTTGATTATTAAGTTGAAATTTTTAATCATACAGAAATTTAATTGTGCTATCATTTGAACTAGTTCAGAACCACCATTTTAAGTAACTTCTTTCCTTTGACATTGTTGACAAATTCAGTGGTGAATTAGATGTTTTTTACTTATAATTGCATATAATTAGTTATGTAAATGTTCACTGATTTCCACACCATAATTTTAAACTAGTAATTTTAATTTCAACACAAATGAAAAATTTTCCAGAAGCGTCTGCTGTGTTTGTCTGCTGCCATTATTGTGAATTTGCAGATATCAAAAAATAATTCACTTCCCAACAGTTTTACTCTTTCATAAGAAGCTTTTACCTACCAACATATAATTTGACATTTCAAGCTAGAATGAATTTTCATAGGTACATAGATAAAAAAGCCAGTGTGCTTCTAACCTTTTATGTAACATAAGCCATATAGTTTCATCCAGTGGGTAACTTTTTGTTCACTTATAAGGTTTGTTTTTATTTGAAGATTTACAAGTTATAGATAATCTTCTGAAATCCTTTGTTTCATTTATTCCAGTAATTGAAAAATACATACCTGATATACAATTGGAACATGGCTGACTTACTTTCAGACATAAGCTCTTGTTATGCTAAGATCAGCACAGTTTCACCCCAACTTTCTCTTTACCATTACATCCCATTTATAAACATATAATCTCTTTTGTTTCTTTATTATAAAATGTAAATGAACCTCTTATAGTCTCTTAAAGTAAAAGCATGTTTTCTAGATTATTAGTCTGACCTTTTTTCTTCCCACTGCCCTTCACAAGTTTTCAGGTTTTGTATATACAGCAACCTACTGCATTATCAAGTAATGTTTCTCAGTAATTCCAGTTGACACCTCTATACACCTGTTATGTTGTATCCAGATATCCTGCTTTTCTTGAAGCATTCCACTGATATATAACTATTTTTCACATTTTTCCTAATTGCTTTCTAGAATTACTACTTTCCAGAATATAGTTCTATATCTATTAGTGACCTGTTGCCTTCATTACTCAGTACTCAACCAGTCTTTGTATCTTCTGCACACTTCATTAGCAATCTTTGTATACTTGATTCCAGATCAGTGATAACAATACTAGGGCAAGGATCAATCTCTGCAAGATTGCATAAGAAACACTCAATAACTTAAGATGCTTCAAGTTTATTTATGTTTTAGCATCTATCAATTGATGAGGTCTGAGTTCATACACTGTATGTATCATACTGATTTTGTTTAGTGATACTTACAGTTGCATGATGTAATTTGAAATAATGATCTCAAGAATAGGTAAGCTGTACAAATGTAAGTAGCAGCACTATCAATGAGGACTGATTTTGGACTGGTAAAGCTCACAAAAGTAGATTCTGGAGTTGCTTTCTGTAATCAAGGATACCCTTTTTCCAAAGGGATAACTTTTGATTAGTGGTGTTTTGTAAACATCTGTCCTCTTTGGAAATATCTAAATAAAATAATAAATAAAAGAAATATGAAGACTTTAAACTGGTCTTATGAGTTCCTCAGTTGTAATTGCCTTTTATACTTCAGTTATTATTCAGTGAAAATGTTGGTAATTGCAATAACACTTTTCAGCTATGAATATATTATAAGAGTGGTAATCAGAAAAATGAAATGAACCAAAAATTGTTCTGGTGCAGAAAGCACATGTACTAGATTACTTTGGTAGCTCTATCTTTTTATGCTTAATAAATACATTTCTGTTGGACAGAAAGCATATTACTGAATGTTCATTTTGTAGTAATACAAGGGAACACTGTAAAATACTATAGCTCCTGGAAACATATTTTCCTCCTCATCACCTTTCTTTTCTCTCCTTTTTCCAGTCTGGAAAACACTTCTTTAAAAAAGGCAATTCTCTCATTTAAGCTGTTCATGTGATTTTTTTCTATGCTATTTTTTTAACTTTAACAACTCTCTGCAATAGAGAGTGGAGTCTTGATGAATTTTCTCTACCGTTTGCTTTAACACTATTTTTTCTGTTAAAGATACCAGTCTTTATTTTAAGTTCTGTTTTCTGAAATTCTGAACGATACATTTTTCCTCCTTTATATTGTAATCATTAAGATCTTTACCTCTGTGAATATACCCTGCTTTTTCAGTGGTGTCTGAGTCTACTGAAGATGAAAATCTATTTATAGGCAAATTATAATAAATAAAATTCATAAATTAATCTACTATAAGTAAGGATGGAACTATGTGATCGTTTTTGTCTTGAATTCTGCATAATACATGCTATAGGTAACTATCCAAAAGATTATTCCTTGGCTTATAAGCAATTCAGTAGCTCTATTATGAAAAAGGGTCAGGGTTCTCAAGACTTCATCAATTCTCAGAAGTCTACTGGCATGTAGTTTTGATGCAGAAGCATGTCTGGTTTCCATGTTCTTCCATAGCAGCCCAAAGTACCAGCTGAACATATCCGATGGAGGGATGGTCAGCTTTTTAGGGTGGGAAACATTTGAAAAGAAATAATACTAATAAAAAATATATTTGTGTCTTTTATAACCATAGCTTTCGATATCTCAATCTTTTTGACACTGTTGCTTTGTTTTATTTTAATGCCACCAGCATTGGAACTTCAGAAGTTCTTCTACAATTAAAATTCTACATTCTGAATATACTATGTTTATAAAGAGCAACAGTAAACATTTCAAATTCATTAATAAGATTTTCTTATAATTTGATTCTCTTAAATTGACTTTATTATGCCAGCTATCAGAATTCTGATATTTTTTTTTTCCTTTAGATTTTAGATACAAGTATCTAAATATTTTTTTCTTGTACATATTCTACCTTTACTTTGGAAGCTTTTTAACTTTGGACTTCAATTTTTATATCTATAAATGTATGTGCATGGTGTTTATTTATGCTAAATTACATATCAGCCTGTACATCTTATCAATACAGGTTCACAGAATCACAGAATGGTAGGGGTTGGAAGGAACTTCTGGAGATCATTTAGGCCACCCCCCTGCCACAGCAAGTTCCCCTAGAGCAGGTTGCACAGGAACAAACACATCCAGGTGGGTTTTGAATATCTCCAATAAGGAGACTCCACCACCTCTCTGGACAGCCTGTGCCAGTGCTCTGTCAACTTCACAGTAAAGAAGTTTTTCTCATATTCAGACAGAACTCCTTGTGTTCCAGTTTCTGCCTGTTGCCCCTTGTCCTGTAGTTGGGCACCATGGAAAAGAGTTTGGCCCCATCCTTTTGACACCCGCCCTTGAGATATTGATAAGCATTGATGAGGTCCCCTCTCAGCCTTCCTCAGACTAAACAGCCCCAGCTCCCTCAGCCTTTCCCCACAGGAGAGATGCTCCAGTCCCCTCATCATCTTTGCAGCCCTCCGCTGGGCTCTCTCCAGTAGTTCCTCATCTTTCTTAAATTGGGGAACCCAGAACTGGCCACAGCATTCCAGATCAGGCCTCACTAGGGCAGAGTGGAAAGGGAGGATAACATCCCTCAACCTGCTGGCCACACTTCTTAATGCACACCAGGATGCCGTTGGCTTTCCTAGCCACAAGAACACATTGCTGGCTCACAGTTAATGTGTCATCTACCTGCTTTCCAGGAGGTCAACCCCTGACCTGTACTGATGCATGTGGTTATTCCTCCCCAGGTACAGGACCCGTCACTTGCCCGTATTGAACCTCGTGAGGTTCCTCCCCCCCCAACACTCTTAGCCTGCCCAGGTCCCTCTGAGGGGCAGTGCAGCCTTCTGGGGCATCAGCCACTCCTCCCAGTTTCGTATCATCAGCAAGCTTGCTGAGGGTACACTCTATCCCTTTGTCCAGGTCATTGATGAGTAAATTGAACAAGACTGGGCCCAGTACTGACCGCGGGGGGACACCACTAGCTACAGGCTTCCAACTAGACCCTGCGTTGCTGACCCCAACCCTCTGAGCTCTGCCATTCAGCCAGTTCTCAATCCACCTCACTGTCCACTCGTCTAACCCACACTTCCTGAGCTTAACTATGAGGATGTTATGGGAGACAGTGTCAAAAGCCTTACTGAAGTCAAGGTAGACAACATCCACTGCTCTCCCCTCATCCACCTGCCCAGTCATGCCATCATAGAAAGCTATCAGACTCATCAAGCATAATTTCGCCTTGTTGAATCCATGTTGACTACTCCCAATCACTTCTACATTCTTAGAGATGATCTCCAGAATGAACTTCCATCACCTTTCCATGGGTGGAGGTGAGACTGACTGGCCTGTAGTTTCCCATGTCCTCCTTTCCCTTCTTGAAGACTGGAGTGACATTGGCTTTCCTCCAGTCCTCAGGCACTTCTCCTGCTCTCCATGACCTTTCAAAGATGGTGGGGAGGTGCTTGGCAATGACATCTGCCACCTCCCTCAGCATTTGTGGGCACATTCCTTCAGGGTCCAAGGATTTGTGGGTGTCATTTGCCTGCCTGATCTTTAACCTGATCCTCCTCACCCAAAGGAAGGTCATCTTTTCTCCAGACTTTCCCTGTTACCTCCAGGGTCTGGGATTCCCAGGGACTTGCCCTAGCATTAGAAACTGAAGCAAAGAAGGCATTCAGTAACTCTGCTTTTTCCATATCCTTTGTCATCAGGGCACCCACCTCGTTCAGCAGAGGGCCCACATTTTCCCTACTCTTCTGTTTAGTACCAATGTATTTGAAGAAGCCCTTCTTTCTATCCTTGACAATAAGAAGGCCTCCTTGTTGTCCTGTTCTCTTGAAATGGATGCTCCTTTCCTTTCTCTTATAGCTTTTATGTGCTTTTCTGTATCTGCTTACATCAAAGCTCTGAAAATCTCACAGTTGTCAAGTTTAATTTTTTCAAGAAATGTGTGAAAGTTATGAAAGGTGTGTGATAATCTCAAATTTAGCAGTTTTTTGTTATTTCACTTCTGAAATGTGAAATTACTTTTTTTACTATACTTCCCTGAAACAAATCTCTTTGAATATTTTATAAGGAGGAGTAATTATAATGGATTTTCAAAGCAATTTTGTTTAGTTCAAAAAGTAGTATTTTAATTAAATTCTGCTTTTTCAATTAGATAGAAATCCAATGCCATTTTGTTTTCAAAATAAAGATACAAAATCAGGCAAAGCCCAAGGTTTTAGCATCTTTGACTTTTTTGAGGGGGGATATGTCATTTTTCATTTTGTGTTCTTTCTCCTCCTTTCTTTTGGACCTAAAGGATATATAAAGCATGAGTTTTTAATGGCCAAATATTAAATTAGTATATAAAAGGATGATAATGTTACCTTTTATCTTTATAAAGGTGGGTCACTCATATCCTGTATACAGAATTGCAGATTTGTAATCTTTTTCATTTTTATGGTATATTTTGAGGAAAGATACCTGATGCAGACATTTTTTCAAAATTATTGAAGTATCATTTTGGAATGATTCAAACAATACCTAAATTTTGAGATATTAATAATTATATAATATTTGGTTCCTTCTGATGTTATAGTCCTAAATAATTATTTCTTTCTCCTAAATCTGTTTGAATGCTGTGTACTGCCATGAAATAGATGAATCTGGTTTTGTCTAGCAGAAAAACTGTAAACTTGATATTTTTCTATTTCTTCTTTACTCAGATGTGTTAATTTTGTCTTTGGAAACTAAAGGAATATACAATTCCTTACTTTCCAATTTTAGTACTTTTCTTATCCCCTTTTAACATACTTTCCTGTCATGATCAGTGTGTCCTGAATGATGTGGTTGAGAATGTCCTGAAATGCCTCTCCCAGACTTATCATACCCATTTCAATATCCAGAGTCTGCAGTCTCTCTTTCCTGAACTTCATTCATTCATCTGTCTTCAGCCACCAATGCATACTGTAAACTGACTGATTTCTTGAAGATATAGCAGAAATATAAAGCAAACTACTTTAATGTATGTCAGGAATTTTTTCTAGAAGGTAAATTAGCTTGCTTTATAGTTTGATGCTCAAAATGCAAAAGAATTTAAGTTGAAAATCACCCTTGTCCTGAGATCCAGCATTGTCTGTGAACTTCTAATAACCTTTAGGGCCTTCACACTTGCAGAGTACTCAGAGATATGCTTGGCCACAGTGCTTGTTTGTATTTCAAACACAAAAGTGATGCTTATTAAAAAAAAATGATAAGGTTTGAAGGGAGCCATCATATATGAATGAATGCAGTGGGATCAGCACAAGTTAAAGTTTGACTTAGTAGAAAAAGTTCAATAAAGCTATTTCTCTCTTGTCTGGGTACAAGTAGAAGGTAGGAAGGTCATGTGTTTGTATCTCTGGATAATGGCTGACAAGTACATTCTTTGGGTTCCAAGTTTACAGCATCATCCCAAACAACTTCTCTCAAATAATTCTCGAGTGCTTCAATTCCCTTCTACTAAAATGTTAGGAATAAAATTATACTTTTACATAATGGCAAGAATCACTTTATAACTTCACTTCAGGATTTACACCAAGAGCCATCAGTCTAAGAAAATGCTTGCTATATTTGTTGGATGTCTTGGGTTTGCATTTTTGTTTGTCTGTACAGTCTTTTGAAAATTTAAGATACATAATAACAAAATAATGTTTTGCTTTCCATTATAGTAAGACCTAATAATGTCTTTGGTCGTCTTTGTGTATCATGAGGACGGCATGATTCAGTTCATCTGAAAAACAATTTAGTACAGTCTTCAGTGTTGCAACAGATTTCATGTTCTGTGGTTTATTGTCAAGTGGTTTTGCTTGAAATAGGCGTCTATTTATATCTGTTTTGCTTTACTAGAATGGAAGCAGTACACATTCTTCTGATCCAGCTGAATTAATTTAAAGTCAGCCCAAAGTTAAGAGTAAATTGTGGGGGAATAAAAAAAATAATTTTTTTAGGAGCCTGACAAAATGAGGAGTGAAACTGCAGAAAGAAACAACTATGGCTTGAGTTCTTCAGGCTTTGATTTATCAAAGCATAGTTATAACTACACATTTCATGACCCAAAAGGTCATATTAGGGAATCTTCCAGGAATTATCTTAAAAGATGTCAAACAAGGATATTCATAATTACTTTCTGTTATAGATAGTAGAGTAGAGGAAGGCATCTTTGGTGCTTTCTTGTATCTGGCCTTAGTTTCTTCTGTTAGAATACCCTGGCTCAAATGACTAGTGAGGTGTCTATAATATACTATATTGTTTAGATTGATTGTAACTAGTGGATTGCTTCACATCTCCCACTTGAATTTTGACTGCCAACTGTGAAAGGCTATTGTGTATTCCTTACATTTGACATAAATATTAATTACATATGGCAGCCTTTTAACTCCTGTACCCCTGAAGAGAAGGTAATGATTAAAATTCTCTGATCAGACAGTGGCAAATTTTGAAGATGGTTTTCTGCTTCTCATCATCAGGGCTTACACTTTTTTTTTTTTTTGTTTATTTTGCTTTTTTCAATACTGATAGTAATACAAAAGTTCTAGATTCTTTTAAAAATACATATGTCCATGCTGAAAGTATTAATGAACAATCCATATGTTTGATAACTATCCACAAAAATTAAAATGAGAATAATCTGAAATATAGAATTAATTGTTGTAATTTCTAGGAATATCTTTGTAATTGAAATATAATACAGCTCACAGGAATAATTCAAGTAATTATTTCTTGTCCAAATATGAAAAGAAAACTTATAGATCAAGACAACGAAATATAAAAAATTATATAAGTAAATTTTTTCCATGGCCACATTTGTGTAGAATAAGTGGATTTTCATTCAAGAGTTAGATGTACTTTTAAAACATTAATACAAATCTGTAAAGCTACAATATTAATCCAATATGTAGAAACACAAG
>KL269120.1:6305-64246 GCA_000699545.1 Podiceps cristatus | reverse complement strand
AGGGAAGCTTTAAGTTTGTGATGCAACTTATGTTAAAAAACAAATACAGATAAATTTGCAAGTAGACCACATGAAAATGTGTGAGGGAATAACTGTTATATTGACATTCCTAATGAAAAAAGTCTTTGGAGATAGTATACTTGCTGTGTATCATAGAAATGATGCAGTTTAGAGAATTATTATGAGAAAAGCCATTGTTTACATTCATGGAGGCTTAGCACATAAAGTCAGAAGAAAACATTTTGATCATCTAATCTGGCCTTTAATACAGTACAATTGAAACTTGACTTTCCTTGTCATTTCTTTTTGAAATCTGTCCAATTTTTGTCTTACTTGATTTTTGGACTTCAGAAAACTATATATATCAACTAAAGACTTTATGTAATATCTCTACTCCTTGATGTATCCTCTCTTTTTGCATCCAGAAGGGTGCTTCTCATGATAGTGTATAACAAATGCCTGTCATATTTATGATTATTTTGACATCACTGTCACTGAAAAAGAATCACTGTGATTAAAGCTCACTATGCAGCCAGGAGGACATTACTTTATTATTAAGGCAAAATAGCTTTATTCATCAACAGTATATGTAAACACAAAGTTTGTATGAAAACATGGGTTTCATAATTCTTGAATGAACTTTTTTTTTTTTTTTTTTAATATTACTCGATAAATACTTTACAAGGATTTATCTTCTATTTACAGATAGAATTTTTAATCTACCTGCTACTTTACTCTTCCTTGTGACCACATCTTTATTTGCAAAAGTTTTAGTTCAGTGTACTTTGCAGTAAAATTTCTCAGACATGTTTACTTACATTTATTAGTTTATCTGCGTTCTTACTTTTAGTACTTATGTGGCTTGGGGTGGGGGTTGGAGCTCTTCTGTATCAGTCTTCAATGAAGATATTTTAGTCTTATGACATGTTAAATGACTACTTGGATCTTAAGGTTTTGTAGGAGACTGATCCTTTGATGAAATTAAGTAAATAATTACTTCCTACAAGGGTTCTTGGGGTAAATTTCTTTCTTAAGGCTATGATTTTCATTATAGTTTCTCAAAGCTTTCCTTTAAAATGTTGAAATATACACTATATGCTTCAGCCTATTTTGCCAAAAATCTTTATCTCCATTATATCTCCTCGTTACTTAGTGTTCACCCAATATTTGTGTTATAAGAAAACAAACAAACAAACAAAACACCCAATATTTTTATATATCTATTTTATATATTTCAAATAGATTGGTGTCTGTTATGATTATAAAAGTCTGCTTTTGCTTTCTGTTACATAGATGAAAGGCTGAGTAAGTTGGGACCGTTCAGCCTTGAGAAGAGAAGACTAAGGGGGGACCTAATTAAAGTTTATAATTACCTGAAGCAGGGGATGCAGGGGGAATCAGCCAGCCCCTTTTCAGTGGTCTGTGGGGATAGGACAAGGGGCAATGGCTGCAAGCTGGAACACAGGAAGTTCCACACCAACATGCGGAAAAACTTCTTCACAGTGAGGGTGACAGAGCACTGGAATAGGCTGCCCAGGGAGGTGGTGGAGTCTCCTTCACTGGAGATATTCAAGACCTGACTGGACACCTATCTGAGTGATATGTCCTAGGGAGCCTGCTTTGGCAGGGGGGTTGGACCCGATGATCTCTCGAGGTCCCTTCCAACCCCTACAATTCTATGATGATGATGATCTATGATGCTAGTATCACTTAGTGACATATATTTATAAATAGTATCTCATCTTCTAATTTATCCTTTACAATATTGACCAAGAATCATTCAATTAATATATGACATATAAACAAGAAATACAAATGATTTAGCTAACTTGGTCTTTTCTTCATGGTTGAAACAAGAAATGTATATTTTTATGCTAGGTTTATCACCATGATTCCAATCTTTCTAATTTTTTTTTACTGGCAATTATCATTAGTAAGTTTTTAATAAAACATCTTTTTCTACATTGCATCCTCTCTAGAACCTGATTAATTTTCTTATAATATTTTGTACTGAACAAGTACTTATTTTTTTTCTAGTCAACTGGGCTAGGTATTAGTTAGCTGCTTTTACAGATAATTGATTTTCCTTGTGCTGAGATAAAGGCCACATAAATTAGATGTCCTTTTAACTAGGCATAAGGCTGCATTTCATGAAACAAGATCACTTTGTGTTATATGACTTTTTGAGTCACTAGAATTGACTGTCTTTCATTTACCTTCTTTCACTGGACTAGAATGACCTCTGAGTTACATTAATCTGAATGTAAGACTAGTAAGATATAGAATAAGATTTCTAGAAAGGAAAGATTCCATCCTGCTGTATACTTCATGTATGTTTCATATACATTTTTTTTTTGAGATGAAAATCGCTCCAAAAATGTTTTTTAACTTTCTTGACTCTTCAGCAGTCTCTTCACAAGTGTGTTGGATTTCCTCATGTTTTAGCCTGAACAGTTGTTGATGAATGTGTGGATACCACTTTTTATTTTCTTTGACCTGGTGCTTTTTAAAAGGCAGCTTTCCTCTGCGTGATCCAACGTGCACTCCACTACAAGGTCCACGTGGGCAGGAAAAAAAGTGAAGTCACACAATCATTGACAATCATGATCACCATTTCATAACTAGTTGTGATACTTTTTACATTTGAAAAGTAAATATTGCATCCAAACTACAGTCAAGCTTCAAGAACAATTTAGAAGACCATACACAGTTTTCAAGGTATATTTCCCTTTAATGTTATTAAGATGGTACTTATATCAGAACTACAGAATATAAATTTTGCATACCCTATGAATTCTGCTGTGGCACTCAAACACTAATTTTTGTGTCAGTCTAATAAACTGTTTAAAGATGGCTGCTCTCATGTTAGCAGTCATGGGCAGCTTCAGGAGGATGGTACACATGGTCAAATTGAGTGACCTATACAATGAGTAAGTGGTTAGTTTCCTGTTTTTTTCTTCAACATCCTTTAAAAATATGGTTATGATAGCATAGACTAATGTTTTCCAAACAAACTCCAAGTATTCTAGACACACGTGGTATACATTCTTGTTCTATGGTCATTGAATAAGTTCCATATATATGCAATGAGCTTGAAGAAGCCAGATAACTTGGCCGAAATTTGCTGAAAATCATAAAGACAGCTCAAACTAGGAAGACCTGTTTATAATAGTCACATGCTGAATTCTAACTGACATAACAATAATGGTGCTGTAATGTTATTGAGAGAACCAGTGAAAATAGTCTTGATGGCATTTGTAAGAAAATTATTTTTAGCTCTGTAGTGCTAAATTGCTCACCTGTATTACTAATTGCTAAATTTTCTAAATTGCTCACCTGTATTACATTGGTAGAATATTTACAGACACTCGTGTAAAAAGGTGATTGCATTCTTCAGATGCAAGCTTATGTTCATAGAGTCAATTATCCAAACGGAACATTTTGGACTACTAAATGTTCATGTGACTATCTCCCTCAGGTGCAATGTGGGTACTGTTTCTTAGTATGCATCTCTGTTGGCATTGAAATAACACTGTTTCCATTTCTTGATTTTTCTAAAAATATTTACATTAAATACTACGAATGATCTAACTATAGAATTAGATATATGGTTATGTAAACCTTTTGAGTATATGTAATTTAGAGTCACTTTGTTCTTGCACGAGGTTTATAAACTTCTGTGATTTAAAGCTTGTGAGAAAACGTGAATTTATCTAGCCTCCCAATTTCAAATGCAAACTAATGATATCAAAACTTTATTTAGAATCACAGAATTGTTAGGGTTGGAAGCGACCTTGAAGATCATCTTGTGCCCACCCCCCTGCCATGGATGGGCAGGGGCACCTTTCCACTAGACCAGGTTGCTCAAGGCCCTATCCAACCTGGCATTGAAAATGTCCAGGGATGGGGTACCTACAACTTCTGTGGGCAACCTGTTCCAGTGCCACACCACCTTCATAGGGAAGAATTTTTTCCTAATGTCTAATCTAAATCTACCTCCTTCCAGTTTAAAGCCATTCCCCCTCGTCCTATCACTACATGCCCTTCTAAAAAGCCCCTCCCCAGCTTCCCTGTAGGCCCCTTCAGGTACTGGAAGGCCGCAATCAGGTCTCCCCAGAGCCTTCTCTTCTCCAGGCTGAACAGCCCCAACTCTCTCAGCCGGTCTTCACAGCAGATGTGCTCCAGCCCTCTGATCATCTTCATGACCCTCCTCTGGACCCGCTCCAACACATCCATGTCCTTTTTTTGTTGGGGGCAACACATGTCTCTTTCATCTCTCATTATTCCCATTACCCTTTATCTTTTTATTTATTTCCATATTCTAAGTATTTCTAGATGTATAAAATTAATTTGGGTAATTCTTTACCACTGATCAAAGGTTTGCTACAAAGCTCACAAATTTCACACATCAAGTATAATCTACACTAGAAGCAAGATTAATTTGGATGAAGGGTTGTTTTTAAAGTGCAATAGCTCTGTCTTTGGTTGCTCTTATTTCATGACAAAATACACTTGATACATTATATTTGATAAAAATATGTGGTGGAATCCCTTTCCTATAGTCTAAATTAATTCAGAGTAGGCATGTTTTCTGGAATCTGTCTCTGCATGAAGATTTATTGGGGAATCTTTTTCTTGGAGCACCCATATATAGACAGTGCTTATTCAATGGCTTTTGCTTGAAGAAACTGATGTCATTCCAAGAAATAATAAAGGTGCAAAAGGGAAGGTTGTGTGTGGGTTCTTTTTTTTTTTTTTTTTTTTTTTTTTTTTTCCCCCTGAGGAAATATCTCCAGTAGAAAGACTATTAATTTCAACTGAAACTGTTTAGCAGATTTTAAAGAATAATTTGTAAAGTTTCTGGGGGGAAAAAAAAAAAAAAAGTCTGACCAACTTGTTTTGTGATGTGGTCTATTAATTTTTAAGGTTTATGTTTTCAGGAGCTGAAGGACAAAATTAAATTGTGAACAATATTAAAATAAGTATAAACCTGTTGCCTATTTTTACGAATCACTCAGTTTAAATATCCTGCTACCTAATCGATGATAATTGGCCTAGTAAAAACTTTTAGTGGAAGCGATAATCCACCAAGAAGCAACAGTGGTCATATGTTTAATGAATAGACACTTTCCTGAGAGTGTACTTGGCAACCAGTTTTACTTTAGTCCATGTTAGATATTTAAAACTTGAACAAATGAAGCATGTAGTAGATCCTTTGCACGGACTTGTCCAGGATGCATAAATGCCATGTGCAGTATTTAGAATGTGTTTTGTATATTACTAGAGGAAAAAGAGAAGAAATAAATAAAACTTTGGGATTAATAAGAGCTACCACAGATGAAACTGCCAAAAATCACTTCCTGATAAATCAAACATAAATCCTATCAAACCTAAGTCAGAAAATAGCCAGAAAATGCTTTACATTGTAAATAAAAGGTCTGAAGAGAAATAGGAGATGTTTTGGGTAGTGGAAGACTGTAAGGGAAAGCACTGAGAGCCATTAAGTAATGGCTTAATGTAAGGATTGTGAAACTATTAAGAGAGGATTAATAACTCATTGATCAGTCTTCTCAGCAAAAGCATTTTTTTCTGCAACAAACAACAAAATTATTAAATAGTGACATAGAGACTATTGTAGCCCTTATCCAAGCTGGTGGTCAGAGTAAAGAATAATAAAAGAGTATGGAGTTGGAGCTATGAATTCCAGAAACCAAGGCACATTTTTTTTTTTTTTTTTTTTTTTTTTTTTTTTTTTTACAAAGCGTAAAAAAGCATTAGCAGAACAGATAAAGTGATTGAGGATTGCTGTAATGATCTTACAGGAAAATATGCAAGACTCTATGGATGAGCTGGATGGCTCAGCGAAGAAAATCCTGCTGTCCTTACTAAGTAAAGGAGACATAAAAGCATGAATTGGCAGTTATAATGCCATCCTGATATCACACATATTTAAATTCTGCTCCATATAATTCTGGATTGCATGGAATGGAAGACAGAAGCAAAACTGTTGTCAAGAATCTTGTCAAAATTCCAGAGAGATTGGGGGATGTGTTACTGTAAATATCTGAACAACTCAGAGAGTAAATGTCTAGGATCTGTGTACATGAACATTCCAAGCTACATAGGAATTTCATAATGCCTACAGTGGCATATATAGAATGTTATATTTCAGAAGCAGAAGTCTGAGTTATTTTACATCTAGACCAGGTTTTTTTTTTATGCTTTCAAAAAAAATTTAGGACTTGAAGTGTAGCTAAATAATTTTATTGCCTATTTAATCCAAATTTAAAATGAGATAATATCTTTGAATTAACTACTGTTTATAAAGAAGTTCCAGATATTTTTGAAAATTCCAAAACCACAATACCTCACACCTGAAATGGAACAGTTACATCAGGAACAGTTACCACAGATGATTGAGCTTAGCTTTTTCCTCTAGCAAAACAGTCCAAATTCTTAGATAACCTACTGTGGCACTTAAAAATAGTTACCGTTATAAAATGTCTCTTAATTTCTAACTTTTATTTCTGTTGCCAAAATTTAAGACCATTAATTCCTGTCCCCTCTACAGAAAAGAACTTTTGTGGTTCTTTTTTTAAACAACTTGTGTCTGTTGAAGACTTTTATCACTTCCCTCTCAGTCTGTTCTTTCTTAAGTGAAACAACATATATTCTTTCAGTCTTTCCTCATCCTATTTTGTAGACCTTGATTCATGTTTCTACTGAATTGCATTATTCAAAACTGAATGGAATACAGCAACTGAAACATTAACCGTTTCAAAAATATAAAATGATAGAATAATTTTGATGGGAAGGGACCACTGTAGGTCCTCCAGTCCCAACTCCTGCTCAAAGCAGATACAAGTAGGTAAGTGGGGGTTTTTGTTTTGTTTGGTTTGGTTTTTTGTTTTGTTTTTTTCCTCAGTAAATAATGTGATATTGTTGAGTCTAGTACATGATCCCCTATAGTATCTAGAACTTAATTTTATGAAGTTGCTACCTAATCAGCTTTTTTTTCCTCCTGAATTTGTACATTTTATTATTCATCTGAAGTGTGAAAATACTCATTAATTCCTCTTGAATGACATTTTTAATAAATTACTCTTCTATTTTCTGATGCTTACCATTTTGAATTCTGATCCTGCCCCATTGTGGAGTGAATACACATCCAATTAACATCTTTTCTGTTCAAGAATAAGTGGAAATATTGAACTGCACCTTATAAAGGAATATCACTATTACAACTTTCCAGATTGATAATAAATCTCTTTCAATCAAGTGCACATTTCTGGACAGTCATATTGTCTTTGTATTTTTAGGAAGAACAGGACTTATACACAGTGTATAACATGATGTGAAGATTTTCCTCAACTTCTTCCCTTCTCCATTTTCTCTTAGCTTTAGTTTCCCACAAATGAAATAGTTCTATAATTTCCTTAGGATAAATGTACTGTTTTTCTAAAAATCCCCTTAATCAGTCTACAATTTCATAGCCTTTCTTTCTCCAATTTGTGTAGTTTTTTTGGATTGGGAAGAATGTAAATATAAGCATTTTACAGTCTCCTTGAAGCCTCCATGATTTCTTAAAGGTAGTTCCTGATGGATCTGAAATTGCTAAAACCAGTTCTTCTGTGAATTAATCAGGGCCTAACTTCCTGAAAATACTTAAAGTCCAAGGACTCACTGAAGTTATTTTTCCCAACTTTAGACTAAACACTTTTACATATGTTCCCTGTGTTAATTTTGTAAGTTATCTGATCAGTCTCAGCCTTTTCAGAAAAGATGGGTGTAGGAAAATCATTGAACTGTTTGATGATTTTGTCTTTGTAATGTCTTTTTATGGTTTTCTCTTACTGCTGAGCAACAGATAAACTAGTTGCTATCATTCCCTTTTATCCTTGCTTCTAGAATGTCACTTTTGTATCCTTATTATCAATTGCTAATTGTACTGTATTTTTTGCTTTGTCATTTATGCATTTGTCCCTCTGTACGTTTTATGTTTGTTTATTGCTTTTCTGTTTGTCCTTCACTTTATCAGTTACATTTCACTTCCTCCATACTTCCTTTTCTGACTTTCAGTTCATTGAAGAATTCATGTTTGTAGTCGTGTTGCTTAATTTTCTGCACTTACTTTACTGCTTGGCCAGTAGTGTGCTTTCTTTTAAGGAATTCTCATTTCACCTGGAAAACTGTTTTCCTTACAATTGTTTTCTGTAAGTTATTTCATATCAATTGTCTGAGTTTATTAACTGCTGTTTTCATGTGTAGTTTTTGTTCTGTCACTGTCCCTGTTTCTCAACAATTATTCATTGATCCTTCTCATTTAAATTGCTTTTAACTTTCATGTTTTCAGTCAGGTCTTTGTTCTTGTCAGTACTACATCTAGAAGAGTTCTCCTGCAGTCATTTGCCTATCTATTGTTTGAAAATTTTCTGTCAAAACATCCTATTAGTTTCTCTGGACAATTTATTTCATGTTACATTCCTTGTTAATTGTATGAAGATCAGTTGATTGTGTATGAATTATATGAAGATCATATTTTTTTTAAATATTACTTTAATCTTGTTCAACTCAATAGAAGTATATAAAAACATAATCTCAGAGTAGTGTTGATTCAGGTTTGTTTAATTTAGAAAAAAAGCATAAGAGGCAACAGGGGAACAAATATATATTCTGAAAACTCTTCTTTTAAAAGCAAGAGGTCTCCCTGCTTTCTCTTTGCAGTTTGGGTAAAATCTTATATGCTAAAGTTCTATTTTTATGCAGATATAATGCTTAAATCACAGGACACCTCAAGATGGATGTTTACATCAGGAATACTGTCAAACACTTCTTATTGTCAGATGCCTGTAGAATGAAATGCCTTTAACCATGCTGAGTGGAGATTTAGGGCTCTATGAATTTTCTTAACTTACCCTGGAGAGTTTATCTGATTATTCATTGAGACTTGTATTTGATGCAGTAATTGCATCTATTACCATTTGTCTTACCTTAACTTGGTGCTTATTTTGTATTATTTTAAAAAATGAAAAAAACCAAACCCATCTAAAACATGAGCAAATACTGAGTTGTGTCTCAGTCTTTTTCCCTTCAGCTTTGTATTTGAGGAAGATTATCCTATATTGAGAAACATATGTAAAAATCCTATATTTTGCTAAATGTTGTTTCTTCCTGTAATGATGAATATTCTGCCAATCATTTTAATTTGTTTGCTTTTCTGTTTACGCATCACTTTAAGCAAAAAATTCACATTGTATTTTAAATTAAATATAAGCATATAAATGTTTAAAGAAAATAAATTTGTTTTTCATGGAATGTATATCATATAATTTGCTTTTCAGGTTAACTATATTTTCTGGTTTTACTTCAGTCTTGTAAATGGCAGTCTATAACTAGGCAACAGAACAGTGGTGATTTCACTGATTTTTTCCTTCCCCTGTGGGTTTCCTATACTTTACCTAAAAAGCACTGAGAAAACAGTTAAAATACTTGTGTAAAGAAAAGTGTAAAACCTAATATTTAAAGCATTTGATTCATATTTTGGGTTCATTTTTTTTTTTTTTTTCAGTTGCCAAACCACATTTTTTCTGCATTTTAAGAGGCTTACAGTGTCCATCCAAACAATGCATTTGATGCTAATGTATAGTGAAACTTGTTAAGGAGCACATTTAAACTGTTTATAAGAATTCCTCAAAGATATGACTACAATAATTATAGTGTCATTTTTTCAAATAAAAATGAGAAAGAGGGTCTTCTGACTAACTTCAGTTTGAGACTAACTTCACTTTAGGCAGACATAACCAAAATCTAAAAGGATTCTATTTGTAATTTTAGTTCTTTGTAGAGGGAGTGGTATCATGACAGTGTACTATTTTAGCTTAAAAAGAAAAGAAAGTTGTGGGGACACTCATTATCCATTCTGTCTTTTTAATTTTTACAGGAAGAGCCATATGTTATGTTCAAAAAGTCTGACAAACCCTTGTATGGCAATGATCGATTTGAAGGTTATTGCATTGACCTCCTCAGGGAGCTTTCTACTATCCTTGGATTTTCCTATGAGATTAGACTGGTGGAGGATGGAAAATATGGAGCCCAGGAAGATGCCAGCGGACAGTGGAATGGAATGGTTCGTGAACTAATTGATCATGTAAGTTAACTTTTCGAAGCTTTCTACTATCCATTTATATTTCAATTCTATCTATACAAATTGCAAAAGTTTTATGATAATGCCATTTGAATAGTACTGTTTTGAAAAATGCTGATGTTTAAAGAAGTAATGCAAGTAGATTCACATCAATGGTTTCTATAATGTAGAATTTGTTTGTTAAACAGAATATTCTACATCTCTGTTTAGACTGTAGGCAGTGTCTGTTTCTGCCAAACTGGTTTAGCTCTTCCATGGCATGTACTTAAGTCAAAATATGGAATAGGTAGTGTCAAGAATTTATTTCTGAGAACAAATATATGTTTTTTTTTTTTTTTTTTTTTTGGTTACAAAACATATGTCTTAATTAATCAATAGAAGTCAGGCATCCTCTTCTGATAGTGGATCTGACATTTTGTTTAGAGAAATTTCTGTGTATGTAGTGTAAACACATAAATTATTTGATATACACAAAAAGAGGAGCATCTTTCTTGAAACATTGACGATAAAGTGCAAGCAGTAAGACAAAAATGTCAACATACTCTGAAGCATCAAAGTAATGAAATGTGTGTCAAAACAGATACTGCTACAATTATAAATGAGTAAGGCAGGCATTACTTTGTGTTCTTCAACCTATGCTTTCCCAGTTGGTCATGCCAGTTGAATTCATTCTCTTAGAAAAATTTTAGTCAATTTGAAAATTATATTATCATCCCTTTTTACATTTATTTGGGTGAAGTGCTGCTCAATATAGAGACATTTGATCAAAGTAGTAGATAAAACATATCCTGTTCATCACTGTCATTTTAGAATAGGAAGAAAAAGAGACTTTTATAGCTAATTCAAGTGAAACCTCCTAATGATGGTAGAAACTGCATGAATAACCTGAAGAAAAATATTCAGTAATGTTTCAATTTGCTTTAAGATTTCAGCAGATGAGCAGACCATGTGCTAATCAATTTAAATATTCATATTTACTAGAAGGGTGGTTATCTTTGTGCTTTTCTAGTAAATAATAATAATCTGGTATTGCTGTTGCAACAGATGTTGATTATGCCTAGCTTCACCCTTTTAAGAAGAATGCATGGGAGTATTATATTATCTTTCAATGTGTGTATGCATTACACCTAGTACACGTGCACTTTGTCCATCTCTATACATATGGATATTTTCACATATGTATAAACGCATAGACATGCATAGCTATTGGATTTGATGGCTGTTAGGTAGTATCATCTGGAACTAATTTTCCATGATTGGGGTGGATATTGTGGAAGTATTTCTTATATAATTTTTCAGAAGGAAAGAAAAATCACATTTTAGTATGCTTTTATTATTCAGCCCTAAAGCTTTCTTGAACAAGCACTAGTGTGGCCTCCTAAGGTTTTCACCAAGATAATCTTGGCATAAAATGCATTTGAAGAGGTTACAGAAGTAAAGTATGTGGAACAGGAGCTTTTCCAATCCTTTCCTCCTGATAACACAGAATGGAACATGTGTTCCTTTTTCCCATAGATAACATTTAACTAAACTTAGATTAAAATTTATTTCGGCTTTTGAAATTATGTTTAAATAGGAGTAAAAAAAAGATTAGATACTATGTTTAGTGCATTATGGAAGATGTAGTCTACCTTCTTAACCTGGCACATTAATTTTACAAGTCTCTCTCAATTTCTTAATTTTTAAAATTTTCTGTTAGAATTTTCTCTGGTTTTATCTATTCTTATTTTGTAATCTATTTGAATACATGCAATTTATTTATGCAGCTGTGCTCTTTATTTGCATGCATGCTATTGATACATTTTATTACCAAGCAACACTTTAGATACACAAGAATTTAGAGAAGAATTCCAGATAGACAGTTACTACATTCGATGTTTTCATATGGTTATTAATTCACTTGGACCCTTAACTTAGCTTTTCAATCTTTCTTTTCCCTTAGAGAATTTTTTAAAGTGTTAAAAAGGTTTAGTGTCATATAAAATAATGTAATAAACTCTATTACTATTTCTTTTGGAAAGGTGAAATATTTCTGTCTACATTTTTCAACCCGATTTTCTAATTAAAATAAATAGACTGCAGAATAAAGACAGAGTTATGAAAGTTGCTGTAGTATTTACGTGTATTTGAAAAATATTTTTAGATTTTATTTTATTTTTATCTGCTGCTTTTAACTCTCAATCACAGCCTCATAAGGAAAGGATACTACAGTACATATCTTTACAAGGGTAGTTTGTAGCATTCTTATTAGTAATTAATAATTTCTGTATAGTATATGTGTAGAAAGGAAGATGCACAATTTATATAAAGATAAAAAGTACTAAATAGAATCTAGATTTTAAAGTAAACTGTTCAAATCTGTGCTTTACATAATTTCTTGGACTGAAATGTGTAAGTGAAATGAAGATGATGTTATATGAACGGAGCTCAGCATATCATGTCAGTCTCAGGCTTGAAATTTTACAGTGTGAACAGAGACTGAAGCCTTTACATCAAGCTTTGTGTGTTTTCAGTCTCCTTTCCTATAGTTTAGTCACATTTCTTCTTTCTTTGACTGTTTTACTTAGTGTTCACATATGCCATCATTCTGATATTGGTCTCCAAAAAATAACTAGTTTCCTTTTGACTAAATGATAAATACTGAAAGTGAAAAATGAGTTCAGTGATTCCTTTGATAACTGAATGATAATGAATTCTTGTTGGAAAATACAGTGGTCTCCATAGCTGCAAATGGAAGAGAAATATTCACTAGGACAGGAAATATAGATGAGATTTTCCTATGAAAACATTTGAAATTGAACTTCTACAGTTCAGCAGTCTGATTTCTTTACCACAATTTTTCAATCAATATTTTACCCTACTCTCTGGTTAATTCAAGACAAGGATGTTAGATATTTGGGGAAGGAGCAGCTAAAATCCAGGTATCTACATCATTTATGGATGCATTCTTCATAAAGAAGTAATCTTTATACTGACTTGTTGTCTTTGGTTCAAGAACTTTATTCAAGGATAGATTTATTGAATTAGTTTTAAACTGTATTGTAAATTCTGGTGATTTCAAGTTGTTCTGTAGTGCTTAACGTTTTTATGGCACTGTATTATATTGTATGAGACACATAGTGTGAGTGTGTAAATTATGTTCCCCTATGGCTAGCAGATACCGACAGAATAAAAATTTTTTTTTTTTTTTTTCTGTTAGACATTCTACTTTACAGCTCCAAAATTACTTCAAAACATTCTTATCATTAGGTTCTAAAACAGGCAAAAATTACTATTTTATACGTTCCCAGAGATATAAATGAAAGTGAAAAATCCACTGGGAATTAATTTATTATATACCATTAAAAATAACCTTTTTTTCCCCCTTGTGTCTTTGTTTGAGAGATTCTTCTCTAGCACAAAACTTATGCATTGCAAATAGACTTTAAGGCTTGCATATCTTTTATGATTCATAAATAATTATAGAAAAAGTCCAATTTTTAGATTTTGACTGTTCTTTTATTATATATGAGGATTAAATGGGAACTTTTCTGCCTCTCTAAGACGAGTAGGATTTTCAGCTTGGAGGAAGTTAAGATTTATGCAGTTGGGCAATTGGAAACCACTACTTAATTTGAATTATCTTTAGACCTAGCTTTGTGTGTTACTTCAGTATCTTTTGGATTTTTTAAAATCAATATCTTACTAATAAAAACTTACAAACAAAATGCTTGCATTTATGAAAATAGTGGTGGCCTTTTCCTCTCTCAATAACAATAGTTTCAGATGTTTATATAATCAGTTTAAAATGTTTTTGGAGACATCTTTCTCTAATAACTTTTTTTTTTTCTTTTTTTTTTTTTTTTTTTCCCCCCCTCTTAATTAAAAGTCTATGTTCTTGAAGGACAAGAGCGCTTTGTAATACTGTGTAGAAGTGGAAAAAAAAGCCTCCAATAAACAACTGTCTAGATTTTTGGTTGCTTCCTTTTTGAGACAAAGCAAAAATCTACATGAGTAAAGGAATTTAAGTTTCTTCCATCTTTTTCTTTTCTCTTCCACCCCTTTTCAAATGCAGTTTCATCACATTGTTTGGACTCTATCTCTTTTCTTCATACTTACAGCAAGTCCTGCCACATAGACCCCCACAAGGAAAAGCTAAGGAGCTTCTTCGCCTCTTCTCCTCAAGGATAGATATAGGCTTCCTCCTTGTAACTTTCATGCAAAAGGTCTGACTGTTGAGATTTTCAATACAATGCTGGTCAGTTTAGCTATGCCTCTTTCATTAATCAAAATCTCAGAAAATTTGACAGTAGTGAGGGAGTTAGAGACTCTTTAGGAGAAAGAAAGAATGAGAATTCTGTCTTTTTACACCAACATTATATGTGCTGGACAATAAAACCTGTGGTCTGTCAGTTCTCTTTAGAGCATCATATCTGCTTTATGGCTGCCTCATTGTATTAGTGAAAACACAGGTCTAATGTTGACATTTTCAAAGCTCTGTATAACACTTAACTCCTATTGATTTTTTTTTGTTTTGTTTTTACAAATGATGCTCCTAAATCAGTTTACTGACACTTACTCATATGCTAACACTTGTTGAACATTATTATTACAATCATAGAACAGTTTGGGTTGGAAGGGACCTTTAAAGGCCACCTAGTCCAACCCCCCTGCAATGAGCAGGGACATCCTCAACTAGACTGGGTTGCCCAGAGCCCCATCCAGCCTGACCTTGAATGTCTGCTGGGATGAGGCTTCTGCCACCTCTCTGGGCAACCTGTGCCAGTGCTTTACCACCCTCATCATAAAAACTTTCTTCCTTCTATCTAGTCTAAATCTCCCCTCTTTTAGTTTAAAACCATTATCCCTTGTCCTATTGCAACAGGCCCTGTTAAAAAGTCTGTCCCCATCTTTCTTATAGGCCCCCTTTAAATACTGGAAGGCCGCAGTAAGATCTCCCCAGAGCCTTTTCTCCAGGCTGAACAACCCCAACTCTCTCAGCCTGTCTTCACAGGAGAGGTGCTCCAGCCCTCTGGTCATTATTTCTCCGTAGAGGATCATTGGATTGTAACATCTTCATTTAATGGTAATTTTTGTTATCAAGTAGAATGCTACATCATCTCCTCCTTTCTGTATTTCTCAGAATGATTTAGTTCTTTTTGTAAGACTCCCTAGATTTTTGCCTACTCTGCTACTCGTCATCATCAGGTTCAAATAATAAGAATGTTTCACAGGACAGCCTAATTAGCAAACCAGAGGCAGAATATCAGTAGTGACTTTAGAAACAAGTTTTGACTTAAATGAATTTGGAGAATTCAGGACTTTGGTACAGTGGTTTATCTCTCTTCCTTTGTGTCATTCATTTCATATTTCTTTTAAAATATTATAAATGTAATAGTTTAAGCAGATATATGAACTGAGTATCAGGGAAAAAATTAAAAGGACTGAGATATGAGACAAATGGAGATTCCAAAAAAATAAGGTTTTCCAGATGATACCTGCATATATGACAACATTTGAGTGCACTGCTGATGAGAAGTTTAAACTGGTACTGATAGAAAAATAGTGATCTAGTGTTGTAAGATCTTAAGATTTTCAAGAAAGATTTCAAACTGTTTAGGACTTAAGTTTAGAACATTCTCCTATCAGTCTTTTTAAATATTTATTCCAAACACATTAACAGCTATAAAATTATCAATTTAAATCCAGAAATGGTTATTCTTGCTTATTTAACACATTACCATTAATTCATAGTATAGATTAACCACATGATCACATAATGATATATCAGAAAATAAAAATAGATAGGAAAACATCATAATACACAGTGATTCTTACTCATATTTCTGCAAAAATCTACCTATTTTCCTTGACCTGTCTTTCTCCATTTAAACCTGCATTTCAGACTTCTCTTAATGTTCATCTTGGCTATCTTACTGTCAAATTCAGTTGAACATTGCCAAAACTTTTCTCATTATTTTTCACTTGTCTTTTTCATTCCTTCATTCTTGTCACTGTTCCTAATACCAACATTATCATAAAAGTTCAAGACTGTAAGGGAGTCATTTTAGATGTCGTCCTCTTTATTTCCCTTTCCATAGAGACTGCGTTCACATCTTGACATGTCTTCTATAAATCCTGAAAAATCAATTTTTTTTTTTTTTTATTTTTTTATTTTTCCTTTTCTCTTCTTGCACATACAGTAAAATAGTTCTCAGGTTAGACCTTTCTATTTGTATGCTTACCTGCAGCAGCAACCCTGTTTCTGACTTCCAAGAAGTTCATGAATCCATTTCTTGAGCTCCGTGTGCCTCACTGGTTTGACCTAACATTTTATATGCATACTTTTCTCTTATTGTGTTGCATTAGTGCTGTTCCAAGTGCTTTATTTCCATATCACTATTCCTGTTTGACTCATAAGAATATCATTAAAACTCCTTGGTATTTTAGTTTTGTGTTCTGCAGAAACTGTTAGTAACAACTGTTCACATTTTCACATATCCTCACAATACTTTTCCATTGTCTCAGTCTTTCTTTGCGATCCACTGATGTTGGTTCTTACCATCTACATTTTTGAAATGAAGGTGGAAAGTGTTCAGGACTCCTTCAGAGGAAGGTTTTCAAGGTCTAGAAGAAAGGCTAAAGAGAGTTTGTTTTGAAAACTGAAGTTTTAGGTAAAATACAATCAAAAAAATTATATTACAGGGAGATATTTTAATGTTTCCTCACTGTCCTTAATAACAACATGCTAAATTCTGAGCACTCAGAAACCACTCATTGGGTTTTAGTTTGAATGAATATCATTGAGAGGAAGATAAATACACACCTCAGCAGAAGCTGTAACATTTTACCTTTCTTTGAATGTTTGTCACTGCAGAATCCACAAATCTATCTTGATTTTCAAGCTTCCAAGTCGTCTTTGCTCATAGATTTCATTACAAAATGTCCAGTTCAGTTGGCAATCTTTTACACTTTTTATAATATTTACTCCTTTCCTTGTATGTGTTTACATGGGATAAATTGAGCAGTTTTGCATTACTAAAGTGGAACTATTAAATTGTCATTTAATACATCATGTAAATACATAATATATAATGTAAATACAAAATTTAGGCTACATTTTTGACAGACAATGTGAGACTTGGTTAAATTTTTTTCAAACCTCAGGTCTAAGGAAGCATCTGCAACTGAATCTAAGGTGTCACATGATGAAAATTTTAATCATACTGAACTTTTTCTATATATATCAGAAATTTGAACTCTGATCCTTTGGGGAGATGATGTTTTGAGGGGTAGCATTCCATAAACCACGTAGTGTTTTGACAAGTCTGCAATTATGGTATAGTTGCTACTTGAACCAACAACTCTTGTGAATATAGTTAGATGCCTACTGATGTCCGTTGAAGTTTTTTTGTGTTATTTTCCAGTAGCTTGTCATTTTATTTTATTTTTACCTACTGTCTTAAAAAAGAAAAAAAAAAGACGCAATTCCTTTTTTTACATATTATGTATATTTTTAAAATAATACTGTTTGTATTTCAGCTTTTTTATCCTTATCTGGTTGTATTTTCAGCAGTCATATGTTTTGTTTATAATTTATATCTTTCCTGATTTATGTGTTTAGCCATTTGAAGGCCATTTATTCTGAGTGAATTTTTATTTCTTGGTATACATTTATTTACCTTGCAGATTAAGTTTTACTGTTCTACGCTGAACCATTCTTCTCTGAATTTCCAGAAATCATTATTAGTTTCATTTCTTGAATTATATTGGTAGTTTTCCAGCACAGCCCTCTCTTTAAACAAAGCTACTAATTCACATTATTTAATATTTAAGAATAGTATTCCAACTGCTTCCAGTAGTTCTGTAATGATGAAGAATCCATAATTCTTTAACTAAGTGCCTTTAACGTATTTATCATGTGTATATTTACTGTTTTAAATATTCGTATTACCTTCTAGTTATTATTGTTTGTGTGCTTTCTTTTCCTCATTAAAGTAGCATTTAATTTCTGTGTGAAATCTGTCTTGGGGTCTGTAGGAAAATTTATTATGATAACTTGTAATATGCCAGAAAATATCACTTGTGCTTTTTGTGCCTTTCAGTTTAATTGCTAATTCATTAATCCACATCATCAAGTGGTCTGACCTTTTATTTCCAATGTCATTTGTCCCAAGTTGAATAAGCAGCAGCAGGTGTCTGTGTGACAAGCAACTAACCATGTCTCTTTTGTTGCTTAAGCTTCTGTTTTTCACTTCAAGCAAACTGAATATGTTCGTAGACTTACAGAAACTCTCTACAAATTCTTATCTTCCATGTCTGAATTTATTAATATGTAATTCATTCAGACATGCCATACTGTTCATCTACTGTTCCCTTTTTCAGTTTGCTCTAAGGTGAAAGATCAGAGAGATGGCCTTCTACATGACCATAGTATTATTAGCAACTACAGCTTTTCTACTGCTTCAAACCAACAGCCAAATATTGTTCTCCATACTCACTTACAAGATGCATGTCTATTTAGTCACTCTCTAATAAAGGCTGTGTATGATATTCCCATGGAAAAATGTACAAACAGATCCTAACTCAGAGTAAAGGTTATGCAGAAAATAAACTTCAGAGAAAGTGCAACAGTATTGCAGAAAGCCATGAAAGAATGCCAGGGAAATAAAAAAACTCAGTAATCTAAAATGTCCAGACAATCCTGAGGCGGAAACTTAGGACCAGTGTGCAAAATATAGGTATTAATTAAGTGAGGAGCATAGCAGAAGGTCATCTATGAATTCCCTATTAAATTGCAGACAAGGGGTCTGTTACTGATTTCAAGAACAGGACAGACTGAACATGTAGTTTACAACAAAAGAGCAGCTGAGAGTGCGCAATTATTTTCCAAAGAGCAAGGAACTTCCTTACAGTCTGAATTTAGTAAAGTAAGGACCAGCAATATTTCCAATATTATAGTAAGACATAGATAATAATAATGCTTACATTATTTCTTAGTAGTCACAAATGTTATTACAGGATCTTCTGAGCTGATCATGTCCTATGTTTCCCAAAGAAAACGGAAGAAAATTTTTAAGTACATTCACAGTTTTTTGATACTAGGAGTGGTAGGAGACTTTCACAGTAGGGTCTTCTCAATAAGTGTTCTGAGATCTGTGGAATTTTGCTGATTATCTGTACTCAGGGGGCTGTTTATCTGAATTTACTTTAGAGGAGGGGCAAGTGAATATTGCCTTGCTGTTTGTTTAACTACAGTATGACTAAGTAAATTTTTTTACAGTTAGGGTATTATGTTTTTCTAATTTTGATTTTCACAATTTTAACCACTACTAATGAACCTTTTTCTTTTAAAGTCCCTTTTCTGTTGCTATATGAAAGTAACCTTTTTTCTTTTTCCATTTCTGTTTTTTCTCTTTTTCATTCTACCAGTCTTATTGAATCCTGCTAGTGAATTGTTAAAGAATCAAACTTACTTTTTGGAGCAACATCCATACTCTGTCTTGACTTTCTGCTAGATAAGTCTAGGATTTTATTTAAAGTATAGATGAAATTCAGGAAGCACACTAAATGACTTTAGTAGCCAGGATCCCTCATGACAAATAGCATGTTTTGTTGTGTAAAACTGTTAGTTTGTAATTTCTATTCTTTGCCTTGATAATTTTTCTCTCTGCCCACATTCATAAATGGGATGTTTGCCTACTTGCCCCCACTCCCCCCTTTTATTTTTTTCTTTTCTTTTTTAGGTGTGGCCAGTCACAGGTTCATGAGTTTCTGGAAATGATGGGGAATAATTTCAAACGTTCCTTGAGAAGTTACTGGCAAAAGAATGCTAGCACTGGGCCAAATCAAGTGTGAATTAGGCACCAAATATTTTAGAGGCTGGGTGAAAGAACTGGTATATAACCATTAACACAGAACATGTTTTAAGTCTAACCCGTATAATCTCCATTTATAATTACTAGGTATTTGGACATGACCAACTCATGCACTTGGTTAGATAAAAAGATTACGCTTCAGTGACCGATAAAAACTATAGAGTGAATAATTGGAATTCATTTTCACTGCATTGCCAGTGAAGTGAATCATAGTCCATCAAGGCAGCAGCATGAAGTCTTTCAAATGAGACTCCAAAAGATAACTCTTTATCTCAAGCATCTTCTATGCTTACAGCAATGACTAAGAACTGATTGGATCCAGGGCTAGCATTGTATTCCTAAAAGTGTTGCATTTTTCATATCCTCATACAATTATCTGATCTTTATAATCACTGTTGCTATAATGATAGAGAAGAATAGTAGAAAATAACGGGATTATTGTTTCTATGCATATGTCTGCTGAAGAGAAATATATGTGAAAACTAGAATCCTCTAATAACAGAATTAATTTCCATTGGGACTTATCCCTTTTATTAGGTAAATTCACGTGTCTACATTTTCATTCTGTCTCTCCTGGTTCAGAAAAGGTTAGTGTTTGGGTTGGCCCCATTTAATAGAAATTAAATTACCTGGAGAAAATTGATGAAACAACTACTCCAGTCAAATATGTGTTTTTTCTTCAAAGAGGTGATTTGCAATTCTGTTTTTCATGTCAAATCTTCAGCAAGTTGTTCTTAAAGCTTATTGTGAACCTGTTAATTCAGTCTATTTCTACAATATCTATACTTCAGTGTACAGAACTTGATCACTGCAAAGACCAAATAAGTTCTGCTGTTACAGGAAAAGTTAATTGGTACCAGTTTTCCCAATCTTCCCTTAGTCCTCTCTGCCTACTCAGATCTAATTTTAACCTCATTCCACCCAGACATAATGATTAAGGAGTCTGACTGCATGCTTGGTAGGTTGGGAATTCATAAATTCTCCTCATAACTCTGAACATGGCACACTCTGAACATGTTCATAAGAAATGTTGCTATTTAACCTCTGCTTGAATTGTCTTCATGTGGAAATGGTAACAGGAAGATTTTGGAAGACTTGTGGGGCACCTATATAAATCAACTAGAAGTGTATTTATGAAGCACAATTAACACAACCAAGTGAATTCTTAATATCATTACTGATACTAAAAGCTCAAAAGAACAAAGTTCAAAATCTCTGTGCTGCAATTTGTCTTTTGCTCATATCCAAAGAATTTCAACACATCTCAAAGGAAGAATTTAATGGAAGGTTAGGGAGGGAGGGACTGTGGAATTCTGGAGCATGTCAACTTTCAGCAAACCAGAATTTTGGTAAAACAGTTTAAGGATGTGCTGGCAGGAGATGTGTCCCTGGGAATGATGCCCAAAACACAATGTCACCTGTACTGTTTGGGGAACTGAAAGGTATTAATTC
Organism: Podiceps cristatus; assembly: GCA_000699545.1. Classification (NCBI taxonomy): domain Eukaryota; kingdom Metazoa; phylum Chordata; class Aves; order Podicipediformes; family Podicipedidae; genus Podiceps; species Podiceps cristatus. Next base: position 42,793 of record KL269120.1, on the reverse strand, counting down.
TGATCTGTTATTCTTACAGTATCAAATATAATTCAGTTGTTTAAGAGAATTATACAAAAGTTGAACAATCAGAGTTAAAAAAGCAAAAAGAAACTGCCAGTGCAACTTGCTTAAGTCCAAAACACACCAAACAAAATTGATTGTGTGTGTGTGTTGTAAAGAAAATCATGTTACTTTGTCACAATAGCTTGAAATTGGTTTGCACAGTCAATTTTTATTCTGCTATTTCCTGACCTGTGAGGGCCTGATAAACAGTAATTTGTGGTATCTTCCAGAGATGAGTAACTTCTCTTTCTGAGAATGTATGTTAGTGTGAAACATATATATACACACACACTCTTTATAGAATCACAGGATGTTTTTGGTTGGAAGGGACCCCCAGAGCCCATCTAGTCCAACCCCCCTGCAGTGAGCAGGGACACCATTACCCAGATCAGGTTGCTCACAGCCCCGTCCAACCTGGTCTTGAATGTTTCCGGGGATGGGGCCTCCACCACCTCTCTGGGAAACCCATTCCAGTGTTTTACCACCCTCATCATAAAGACTTTCCTCCTTATATCCAGCCTAAACCTACCCTGTTTCAGTTTAAAACCATTACCCCTTGTCCTGTCACCGCTGTCCCTACTGAAAAGATTTTCCCCATCTTTCCTATAGGCCCCCTTTAAGTACTTATCTATACACATACCAATGACTGCATACAGATGTTTGTAAAGAGTGCATGTATATTTTTGTGTGAATGTGTGGGGCATGGTACTCATAACGTGCCAGTAGAAACTGTGAAACTGTATAGATACTTGTTAGATTTATTTTTTTTTTAAGTCAGGATATTGGATAAGTGACATACTGAGACAATAGTACATATATAAACACCATATAATTTAAAAAAAAAAAAACAAAACAACAAAACAACAGTTAAAAGTTTTCTTTTAAGGTTGTAAAATCAAAGTTAAAGAAATGGAAAATATTAAGTTTGAAGAAAGATTTTTTTACTTCTTGCTGTGCTTTATAAGCATATACAATAATCTTTTATCAGAAGTAAAATGTTTATGTATAATATGGAAAAATAGATTGTTAATTAGAAAGCCATTTTGTTTCTGAGGCAATACTTATTTTTCCTTAAAAACAGAGACTTAAATAGATGTATTTTGTTAGATTTTTCTGTTATGTAGATGAGTATTTTAAAGAATGCTACACTTATTTTAGAATAAGTATCTTGTCAAAAATGTATCAAAATCTTGCTATATACAAATCCTCAAGTCATTCTTCAAATGCATGTTTATTGATTATCTTTATTAGTTTTTAAAAATAATTTGCCTGGATAGAAAAATAATTCAACTCTTACGAAATGTCATGTGCAGCATTCAGCCCTGTCACTTCCACATCTTATGATTTTCAAGTTAGTTTAAAAATCACCCCTCTGGCCCTCAAAAGAGCTATTGAAGCACTGTAGTATTTCATAATTCCAAAATGTAAAAGCAAAACTACTGTAAGATCTACATTTATATTATTGTTACAGTGTAATACTAAAGAAAAGATGGGTCAGTTAGGAAAAGCCACCATAGAAGCACAGTGTCATTGCTCTTCTCTGGACTAGTCCTGTTGCTATCAGAGACCTGTATAAAGGTGATAGAGTTTTGCTGAAAGAAGAGTAGCAGCCTAGGTTACAGCAGGAGCATGATTTCAGATGTTACTCAAGTGTGCCTGAATCAGAAAACTAGAGCCAGGCACCAGCAAAGAGCGTTATTGTACCAACCATGCTTTGTGGGACTGAGAAACAGCACATTTAAATACTAGACTTGATTTTCCTGTATCTAACTTGATATGTTATGTCTAGAACTTCTGTTGAATTATTTGCTATATTTAAATGTTTAAATTTATCAGTTTGAGGTATCTTTAAGGAAATTGTTCTGTAGTGTAAGCCATCAGACAAGAATATTTTCCCTTTCCTCTTAATTCCCCACTGTAAATCAGTAATATAGAAAGAAGATAAATGATAGAGATGCGATATTTTAGTATTTCTATTCATGTAATATTTGAGCAATTTCTGGTTGACTTTGTAATTTAAAAAATATTTTATTCATTTAACTACCTGTAGCTTAACAGGAAAACAACAATATTACAGAAAATTTTAGGAGACTATATGCCAAACCTAGTTTCACTAGTTGCAAAAGTTCTTTCTCTGTCTGAATCTAGAATAGAAATAAAATTTCATTTTTCTTACAGAGCGGTGTGTAGAGAATTAAAAATTACTTACACTACAGAATCACATAATTGTAGAGGTTGAAACTGACCCTAGAGATCACCTAGTCCAAATCACTGCCCAAAGCATAGTCAACTAAGGCAAGTAGCCCAGAACCTTGTCCCAGTATTTTGACCCCACAACCTCTCTGGGCAACCTGCTCCAATGTTTGACCATTCCTACAATAAAAAGGGTTTTTTTTTTTTTTATATTTAAGTAGAATTCCCTGCATTTCAGTTTGTGCCCATTACCTCTTCTTTCACTGGATACCACTGAGAAGAGTCTGGCTCTGTCTTCTTTACTTCCCCTCCTCTCTTCAGTTATTTGTATTCATCCATCAGATTCCTCCGAGCCTTCTCTTCTCCAGGCTAAACAGTCCCAGCTTTCTCAAATCTCTCCTCATATGGCAGGTACTCCTGGCTCTGACGTGGCTGAGTAATCCCTGCAGACCCAAGGGCAGTGTTGCCTCCCTTCTGCCTATCTCTTAATTGCTTCTGGAGCCCTTTGCTGGATTCATTCCAGTATGTCCCTGTCTCTCTTGTACCAGGGAGCCCAGACCTGAACCCATCACTCCAGCTGTGTCTCACCAGCACTGAGTAGAGGTCGAGGATCACCTCCCTCATCCTGCTGGCAATGCTTCTGCCTAATGCAGCCCAGCTGGTCACAATCTTTTCAGTGTGTGTACAGGTGCCTGCTTTATGCTTCCCAGGTGCAGAATTTGGCATTTTCCTTATTTGAACTTCATGAGGTTCCAGTCTCCCTATTTCTCCAGCCTGTTGAATTCCTTCTAAATAGCAGTATAACCCCCTAGTCTATCAGCCACACCTCCCACTTTTGTATAATGTGTGTACTTGCTGACGGTGCACTCTGTCCCCTCATCCAGCCCATTATTGAATACGTTAAACAGTATTGGTGCTGGTGTTGACCCCTGGAGTACACCACTAGTGACTGATCTCCAGCTGGACTTCCTGTCGCTAATCACAGTCCTTTCAGTCCAACAGCTCATCCAGTTTTCATTTAACCTCATTGTCCACTTATCTAGTCTGTACTTTGTCAGTTTGTCTCTGAGGCTGATAGGGAAGACAGTGTTGGGAACCTTCCTAAAGTCAAGATAAACTACATTCGGTTCTCTCTATTCATCCGCCAAAGCCAGTCATTGCATTGTAGGAAGCTATCAGGTTGGTCAGACAAGATTAGGCCATTATAAATTCACACTGATAACCTTCAGTTATTTTCTTGTCCTTAGTATGACTGTCAGGACTTGCTCCATCACTTTCCCAGGGATTAATTTGATGCTGAATGGCCTGTCTTGAAGACAGGAGTGGCATTTGTTTTCTCTCAGTCCTTGGGAACCTCCTCTGATCTCCACAACATTTGAAAGACAATTGAGGTTGGCTGACACAAGCTGGATCCTCCAGCACTTGTGGGTGCCTTCCATCAGGTCCCATGGACTTATGTATGTGCAGTTTGTTTACACGTTCCTTCTCCTGATCCTCCTTCACTGAGGTTTAGGTCTTCCTTGCTCCAGACTTGCCCTGTAGTCTCAGGGACCTGGGATTTCTGAAGACCAGTCGTCTTACCAGTAAAGACTGAGGTGAAGCATGTATTGCATACCTCATCCTTCTCCATGTTCTTTATCACTAGGTTCCCTGGTCCATTCAGCAGCAGCTCCACATTTTCTCTAGTCTTCCTTTTGTTGCTTATGTACTTCTAGTAGCCCTTCTTGCCCTTGACGTTCCTCACCATGTCTGGACAGTGTTGTATTCCTCATAGGTCACCTATTCCTGCTTCTACCTCTCATATTCTTTCTTATGTCTAAATTTTGTCAGGAGCTCCTTGTTCATGCAGGATTCCTGCCACCTGTTCTTGACTGCCTGAATGTGGGGACAGATGATTTCTGAACTTGGACAAGGCCATCCTTGAAAATCAACCATGTCTCTGCATCCCCTCTTTCCGGGATCGTCTCCCATGGAATTCCTCCAAGCAGGTCCCTGAAAAGGCCAAAGTCTATGCTTGTGAACTCTAGGATTATAATCCTGGTTTATTTGCATGTTGCCCTCTTTCAGGATCCTGAACTCCACTATCTGTTAGTCACTGCAGGCAAGGCCAAGGCCACTGCCAGTCTTCACATCCCGGACCCATTTACCCTTGTTTGTGACTGTGAGGTTCACCAGAGCATCCCTCCTTGTCAGCTACTTCATCACTTGTGTCTGGAAGTTATGATCACTACACTAGAAACCTCCTGGACTGCTTGTGCCCTGCTGTGTCATCCTTCCAGCAGATAATGGAGTAGTAAAGTTGCCCATAAGGAGAAGGACCTGGGTACATAAGAGTTCTTCTAGTTGTCTGAAGCACTTGTTCACAGTAATGCATTGCATTGAAAGCTTTCCATCTCTAACAGTGATAACACTCCAGGCTGTAAGGAGAGGATACATGATTCTGTTCATTACACAAAATGAAAGGCACCATGGCATGGGAGGAAGAAGGAGCCTCTCCACAGACAGGATCTGCAGAGCATGCCAGAGGAAAATCTATCTGGGATGTCTCCAGTGCTGCACATAAACAAGAGTTCCCTTCATTTTTTTAAGAGTTGTGAGATTTATTCAGCATCTCTATTCCTCTTTTTATTATATCTTATTAAACAGGTAACTTATAAGCCATTTGTTGTCAGGCTTTTCTTATTGAGATCCAGAAAGAACCTTGCATTGTCTCTGTTTCTCACCTCAAACACACTCCCCTCTGTGTAGACATGCATGGCCTGTAATCCCCTCCATTTAATGCATGATGTTCAGCTAAACTGTCATGGATTATAGTGTAAAAATTAATGCAAAATCTATTTTTGAAAATAACAAATCAATAAATTCTGTGAGCTATTGCTTCAAAATATATGGAGAAGCATGTTAAAGTGAGACAGTATGACTGAAATTTGAAACTTAATGGATATAAAATACACACTTGTATGAAGCTGCAGTGTATCCTTCCTAGTTTTATAATGGTAGGTGTGTCTATATGCAAGTGCACCCCCTTCCCCTCATAGTCATTCATAGTAAAAGCTTATTTTTCCTAGTGTCCTGAATTCCTTCTTAGCCAACAAGAACTGTGAAGAAAATTGTATGAGGGTGAAGAGAATGTAGTGATATTTACCCCATCAGCAGCAAGCTGTGGATAGGGTCTTACTGAACTATAAGATAGGGGGTTTTGTATAAAATACTATTAATTAATTTCTTTAAGTATTTGAAAACATTTAAAGTTTTGGCATCCACAGGTTCTGACAGCAAGGAGTTTTACATCTTAATTATACTTAATGTGAAAAATTATTTCCTTGTTTCTTGTTCTAAGCTCATTTTATTTACTGTCCTCCACTTCTTTTTGTGCAAGTTGACATAGACTAATTTTTCTGTATTCTTTCTACTTTGAATAACTTAGTATCATTCATTAACGTTGCTACTTAACTATCTATCCACTTTCTAGTTGGGCAGTAGTTAGGCTAGGAATTTGTCTAAAGCTGCCTGTCATCCTGATCAATATTTTTTCTTGCAATATTGTGTGTTCTTACTCATTGTGTATTTGTATCCATCTGCTGATTCTTGTCTTCCAGAACTTCACATAATACAAAGAATAAATTATAAAAGTAATGACATTTTTTGGTGTTTCATAGATTTCATCTTATAAATATCAGAAACATTTTAATTCAATCACCACAGATTTCATTCTTAGGATTTACATTTTATTTTTATTAAAGCTGAATGTTAATAACTGTATCCTGCTATCATCAGTATTTAAATGATGCCTAGAGCTTGGATAAGCTTTATCGAATTTAAATAAATATAACATGTTTTTCAAATGAGTTAGCTTACATATACCCTAGGCAGTACAGAACTAAATTAAGATCTAGTGCATAAAAACACTGCTAACATTTTTATTCCTTAGATTTGTGACAATATTTTTGGGTAATAAAATATGTACTGTATTAGTAATTTTTTTGTAATTCTGGCACATGTAAACCATTGAATGAAATGTAATTTTTTGCGTTATATGTAAATGCAATGTTTTGCATATATACACAATATAAAAACAGTTCTGTTTTTATTTCATCTATGATGTTCTCTAAAAAAACATATTTTGTTATTGTTTGTAATAATGATCAATTTTAGTTAAAGCCTAAGACACTGGAGTTTAATGATTCATTGAGAATTTCAGTGTGTGAATTCCTTTTAAACTGAATTCTAGCCCTTGTGATGGCTGCAGCAAAATGTAGCTGGAGGGGACGAGTATACGGGAGGTTGATTTTGTCCAAAATAATGGGGTTTATCCCATTAATTAATTGAGATGATGAAATGATAGATTTCAAAAAGTTGTCAATTGAGAAATGTTAATCAATAAGAGGTGGATATATATATATCCTGCAGTGATCTACTCCCATCCAAATGATATGCAAACCCATTATTAATCATTTTGATTGCCTTGTAAAAAATTGCAGATGACAAAGTGATACAGAAAAGTGGGAGTAAGTCAAATTTGGCACAAGTCAAACTCAATTGCATGATAAAATGAATTCACTGAAACAATTTGATAAAACCTCATAATTTGAGAATAGAATTTACATCAAGTGTGGGGTTTTTTTATCCTGAGTACAGTGACTGAAAGTCCAGGTGACACAGCTCATTAACAACTGGAAAAAATCCCTTCCAGGGAGTTGTGGTAAATCTGGAAAGTATAATGATAAAAGTACTGGCTACAAGCAAGGAATCAAAGTTACCTCTGTATTTTATTTCAGGAGGCTGCACTGGAGCATAGTGTCTGGTTATTTTCATGTTTAGAAACCACCTCTGGTACAAAAATGCAATTTTGAAAAAAAAATATGATAACTGTAAAGGAGAACGGTAATATTTTAATTAAGTACTCTTTTTTTTCTTTGAGGGGAGTCTCCCTTTCCTGAACCCTGAGCCACATTATCTGTCTTATAAATATTGTCTTTGGCAGTTTGCCTTTTCTATGGGTATGTGACTCTTGCTCTTCTAACTGTTAGAAGAGCCTTTTGTGGAAAACTCTGCACGAGTGAAGTGATAAGAATTAAGCCCGAGATTTTCTTGTTCTTGTAACTTACTGTCATCCATCTTCCTGCAAAGTGTAGTTTCATGGTCCACTGTCACTACTCTTGTTTCATACAATTTGTGTAACCATTGATTAAAACAAAGTTGGTGCAAAATACTTTAGTGAAAAAGCATCCTATAAATCAACAGATAAAAACTTTGTGACTATTTTGAATGGGTACTTATGTTTCATCTATTCAGCTATTAAATCTAACCCATGTTGGCATAGCTCAATGAGAATGGACTAGAAAAATTCATAGATTTACTAAACTTGACTAAGAGAAAATAATGTAAATTAACCAATTACAGAGTTCCTGAGGGTTTTAGTACTAGTATTTTTCCTTGACTAGTCATTCAGAGAATAATAAAGAAGCAAACAGAAAACAATACTGAAAGACAGTCCTAGACACTGCTAATTTGACCAAAATATATGCTCCATCCTGCCTAAAAGCCACTGTAGGAAGGGTTCCAAAATTTTTTGTCTAGCTGGATTCATTTAGCAAGTTGTTTCTGTAGTAGTGGGCAGCAGTCAAATTTTCTCTGCAGAACCTTTTGCCTTGTTTTTTTTTGTTGTTATTGTTTGTTTGTTTTCTTTTTGTGATGGTTGTTTGTTTCTTGAGACCTAGATCTCTAAGGAGATGATCTTGTTGGTTATTGTATCAGGATGAAAGACCTGAAGACTTGTAATTGGCACAGCCATTAGTTACCACAGCTGTTCAAGATTTTGCCAAGAAAAGTATTAGCCACGGTGACATAAGGAAACAGCTATGAAATATTACTGTGTCAATACAATGAATCTGAGTAAACCACCTGTCTTTCAGTAACTTTTTGTTACTAATGGTAAATACTGAGAAGCATCTCAGCAGTTAGAAGCAAATGCATAACTTGAGCCAGTACCTATTGAAACTGCCATCATATGTTACTTTATTATGTTGAATTACTTTATCATGTTAATAAAGTAACAACTGCTAAAGTTACATCTACGTATGATATTGTTAGCAGTCTTCAATGATACAAGTCAGGATCCCACAAAAAAGAAGGCAGGACATCTAAACTCAGCTATCTAGTCTGGACTTGTTTTAGACTTTATGGTATGTTACATTTGGCAAAGGTAACAACTTCTAGTAGCAGCTTTCCAGGACCTGTGAGGGGGTTGTCATGAAGATACATCTGGGCCTTTCACAGTGATGCCTGGCAGGAAAACAAGACAGTGGAAATAAATAGACAGTCTCCAAGGATGGAAATTGCAAAACCTCTTTATACAACCTGCTCCACTGCTTGTTTGTAGAAACTTTGCACTATGTGGACAGACAAACAGTGGAATAGGTTACCCGGAGAGATTATGTAGTCTCCATCCTTGGAGGTTGTCAGAACTGACTGGATAAAGCCCAGAGCAACTTGGTCTGATCATGTAGGTGCCCCTACTTTGAAGAAGATATTGGACTAGAGACCTCTCCTGATGGCTCTTCCCATCTGAATTTTCCTATGAAACATAGTAGAAAAAAAATGAAAAGCAATTTATATCAAAATAATGTAAATGGCTAGTTAAAATAAAAATAGTAATAAATCCTTAATAAATCCTAGTGGTTTCAAATACAAATGAAGATCTTGTGTCAGGACCAAAAGCTTTTCACAGGCTGTAAAAGTTTCTATAACATAGCAGCATGAACAAGCTAGTTTAGGATAGATCACAAGCTTAAAGGCAAATCAGTGGCAGGGAAATGCACTTCTGTGAACACGAATAATGCATAAGCTGTCTGTGCATTAAGAGCTGGTTAGATGAGTTTAAAGAACTGAAGCTGGGCATTAACCTCCCTCTGTTCTGCAAGGGGAATGTAACTGAAATTCAGCTCTCAGGTTAACAATCCCCCCAAATTGAGGTGACTGAAGAAGTTTACAGATTGACTTAGGGTCTTAGCCTGAAGAGCAGATATAGTGGATTAAAAAGAAGCCTTATGAATTTTTCCTTTTGAAAAAAGTATCTTCCTTTATGCTTAAAAACTGTTAGAGGCAGTAAGTGCATTCGTGTCCATACAGAAGTAAAATTACTAAAGTGCATTTTTCAGTCTACGTGTACTTTTCTGGATATTGTACAATCACAATATGATTGTACTGTCTGTATAAACAACTGAGAATGGAGATAGATTGTATGAATCAACCCTGGACTTTTTAATATAAATATTCATGGTTGTTCAGTCACTGCAAAATGTTAGCAGCAAAATTCTTACCAGAAGACTCCATTTACATAGGCTAAAGATCTACATTATTATGGAGGGATATTCTGTGTATGTAGAGTCTAATTAAAAATAACTATTAGCCATGTTGTTGTTGCTAGGTTTAGATTGTATTTGAAGTTTTCATTCCTTTGAATAAAATAGGTGAGACAAAATGTTTTCAGAAAAGGATCATCACAAGAAAATGCAATCAGTATTTGTTTTTCCTTTCCCCAGTGTTATTAATAGAAGCTATTAAATGCTTTCAAAGTTCAATTTCCCCAAAGATTAATGTGGCAGTTTCCCTGGGTTATATTTTATAGAGTTAATTTCATACACAAAATATCAATACCTGTAAATACGAGCTTACTGTACATGTTATGGCCCATGCACTACTCAACATTTATGTGCATATTTCTTCTTGAAATTATTTGTAGCTGCATGTATAGATTGAATTCAATATAATTTTAAAACTCGTTTTAGAGCTTACGTACCAAACTTCAGCCCTATGAGACTGAAAGAAGTGTCCTCCCTTTTTTCTTTAAATTTTACTTTATGTAAAATAGTCAGTTAACAAGCTGCTTGGAAGTAAAATGTAAATGAAGAAGAAAAGGAAGAAGATTTTAGCATGCATTAGGGGCTTCTGTAGCAGAAATAAATCGTTTGTGCCTTGAGTTGTTTGTTGGTGAGTGAACATCCTACAACTGTACATGGCAGCAAGACCTTTAGACGGCTGTGAAGAGAGTATATGCAGAAAAAGAAGGGAAGGTCTGGCAATCCCTGCTCACAGAGTTCTGCAATAATGCAGAAAGTAGGCCACACTGAGAGCGCATGTGTTATTATGAAAGGAGAAAACATCTTTGCCCATGAAGATGGAAGATCAAGTACTATTGAGAATGTACTATTAAAAATAATGTTCAAAATACCTGATGGACTTTAAGAAAGCAGGGTGGGAATAACAGTCAATGGCTCAGTTGACTTTGAAGAGTATCCTGTAGAGTATGATAAATTCTATTTCTTCCTCCTTCTTATCCTGGACAGTCTCTTCCTTGCTAGAGAACCTCTCTTTGAAAAACTATCAAGATGAATGTGGAATGTGAGTGCCATTCTCCAGTTTATCATGTCATATCTTTGAACGGTGAAGTGAATGCAGGATTGTGATTTCCTCACACTTGACATAATTAAAGTAAAAATGTATTGCGAGGAGTATTTTTCTCCAGTCTCTGCCATCTACCATTGGCATTATTGTCTGCAGTGCACTCCTTCATCACATAGTATGGCTACTCTTTGTGTTGCTGTACAACTCTTCCATTTTGCTCAGGACTGCACCTTGTGTTGGAATGTCCTTGTCAGACTTACTTGTTTCTAATTGCTATTGTAGCCCTTTGTGGGTGCAGAGCTTTTCTCTGTAGCAACTAGCTTATCCTCACCAGTCCTTGGATGCTGTCATAAAAAGGCCTTCATCTCAAATAGTCTAAGGTCAAGAATACGTGCTATTTAGGATTTAGATTACTTGGCCCCTTCTCTCTCTTACTTTCAAGTAGTGCCATTTCAGAATGAAACAAATGCCAAGACAATTGAATATTTTGGAGATAACATATATTAGCAAATGTAGTTACATGTAGCAGTATTACATTTGTATGACTCTCATTCTAGCAGCTTTTTATTTTCTCAGTCAGTAAAGACTCTGGATTTCAGTTTTGTTGAGATGCTTATTTTTTATTCTTATAATGATGTACTCATTCAAGAATACTGAAACAGAGTTACTAAAGATCTGAAGAAAAACTTGAAATAGCAAGATATGGAAGCTATATCTTGGATCTGTGCCTCCCAGGTTGGGGTATCTGATTGGCCTGTTCTGTCATATGAGACATGTATTATTTTTTATTTGGTTATTTTTCTAATTTCATCTGCAATTTCCCTAGAGCTTTGCTCCACTGGGGTTAGTTACAACCTTTAGTCACTTGTATACCGTTTTGTTTTCATCTAATGACCAAGGGTTGGTGTTTGTTTAAAAAAATGATTTATTATTCATTAAGGCTCTGTTAATGTTTTAAGACCAAAATTCACAACTGCCAATAGCCTTCCAAAAGATCTGTTTTCTCTGTCTTTGTACAACTGCATCTTCTGACAGTCTCTAGCAAGTTGGCTTCAGACTCTTAGGGCAGGGACTGTTAGCTTCTTCGTAAACTAATATCTTGAGTCGTTATATTTTTCAAACTTCTACATGTTGACCTATATTTTTAATCCAAATTAGTTTTAGTTTCTTACTTTACTGTCTTCTTTCTGCATCAGCTGGAATTTCATCAATAATATGCAATCCATAAAAACTCAGCTGCTGTGCGATAAAGCCTTATTGGTCTGATTAATACCTGTAAAGTTCTCAGTACCAATGGAAATGAAGCATATGTCATGTTTTTGACTAGTAAACCCTCACCAAATTAAATGAATGGTGCTAACAGGGTTTCACATTATAACATAGGAGTACTTTAGAGTAGATCTAATGATATGATAAATGCTCATAACAACATTAGACTATAGTAGAACATTGCAGAAGGTGAGACAACAACAACAAAAAAAAGGGAACATTGAAATGCTATAATGTTGTTTTGAGGGATTTTGAGTGTTACGCAGTATATACAATACCAACTGAGCAAAATAAAATATGTGAATGTATGAATTGATAAGATTTTATCAGGAATAAAATCTCTGGACCTTGGTTTAGAACAGACATTCTGCAAATGGTGTTATTTGCAGTTATATTACTTGGATAATGGTATTTCACAGTAGCTATGCCATTTCTGTCATTACATACTATATTTACATATAGTTCACAAGGAATTCTGAGTTTACATCTTGCCAAGTCTTGTACTGTATAATTTCTCATTCTGAACTTTCATATGTGCACATGTGCATGCAAACACACGTACACATACACATATGCGCAGTAGTCTTTCAAGAGCTATTGATAGAGATTAAAAAGTAGATACTGTAGATTTCTTGTCACTATGATTTCCATTAAGTTTTGAATAAAAAATGGGATAGGCCATTTACTAATCTCCTACAAAATATTTCCGTAATAACTAAAACTAAATAAATTGACAAAATATTTTCTATTGTATAATTTCTTTTTAAATGCTGAAATTGATTAATAGTTATCTACAAGTTTCATACTGATTTCTGCAAGCTAATAGGAACCGTTGTACTTTGTTAGAACTTAGTTCCTGTAACAATCTTTCAGATGTAGCACTTCCCATTTTAAAATGTTCTTCATTTTGTACCAACACTTTTATGCAAAAATAAGCAATACTACTTCCTGACATTTTCTCTACACTTATACAAGCATATTCACATCTGTTTTGCAAATACATTAGCTTCTAAAGAGCACAGTGAAGGTGTGACAAAGAGAAGACTTATGTTGATACATACATTTTAAGAAGTTTTAAAAGATGTGATAATGGATGTTCATGTTTTCTGCAAGATGCAATGTTCTTCTTAGCTTCTATCCTTGTAATAGTACTTTTAATTTTATCTAAATACTGCTATGTCAGTTTAGCAAACAGGAAGTAGAATAAATGTTTTGTTACTTGTAGGGAGAAGAGAGTTTTAAATTTCAGCCTACCTAGTACAAGAACAAATCTCCTCAATGTAAAGTTTGTGTTTTGCCTAATCTTATTGTCTGCTTCAAGCTGTTTCTGTTGATTTATGGCCTGTTTCTCTTTTTGTATTTTTGTTAACAGAAAGCTGACCTTGCAGTTGCACCATTGGCAATTACCTATGTTCGAGAGAAGGTCATCGACTTTTCCAAGCCCTTTATGACTCTTGGAATAAGTATTTTGTACCGCAAGCCCAATGGTACAAACCCGGGCGTCTTCTCCTTCCTGAATCCTCTCTCCCCTGATATCTGGATGTATATTCTGCTGGCTTACTTGGGTGTCAGTTGTGTGCTCTTTGTCATAGCCAGGTAACATGTCAACTTTTGTGATTTTTTTGGCAATTGTTATCATCTTTTTCTTACTAATAATTGTCAAAAGTCACAAAAATTTTCTTACTTTCATACTCTTATATTTTAACTTCATGATGTACAGACGAATAATTAATGATGAGGGCTCTCACTATTCATTTTTCTCCACTGTCATACTAAGTCTCTAGTTTGTTATGTCATTAAGTCTTGAGTATGCTAGCTAGATTTCTCTTTTTATTTACAAATCTAGAGACACTAGAAAGTTTATGAAATGTCTTTTCCCAATTGTGCTGTGTTTAGGAAGACAGAGGTTGACATACTTTATTTTGTTAGCCTGATTTCGTTTGATTCTGTGGTGCTTAATCTCAAATTGAGTACTTAGCTGCCCATGTTAATCCTAGATGTCCAAAATGGGCCTCTACCTGTTACAAAACAAGTTACTTTCTGTAGATTAGTGTCTTAGAAGTAGGGTAACAATATTTAGGTTTTGATTGTGTGCTTGGTAATATCCTTGAGATACCTCACATAATTTAAAGTCCCAGATAGGAATGTATTTGGAAGCATGTTTAGTTGAGCTTTAAGGAACTCAATACAACAATTTTATATTAAAAATTGATTTGATATCTAGGGCTCACTTTTTATGTTTTTTTTTCAACATAGACAAATAGAGAAAAATCTTTTGTCAAAATTCCCATTATATTTACCTTGCTCTTGTTAAGTAATTGGAAGTCACTCCAGATGCTCACAGAAATAGTCTTACATGTTGTAACTTTGACTTTTGCTATGACAGCAAAAAAAATTTCCAAACAGTCAATCAGCTATTCCCAGGGGTGTCAATGCAGTCTTTTTTTGTAGATTCTTCTTAGTAGTCACTTTGAAATATCCTTTTTTAATCAAACACATATAAAATATACTTGCTGTTATCCCTTTAATAAGTTGGGGTTTTTTTTGTCTGTAGCAATGATTTTTAGAAGCCTATGTTTGACTTCATAATGCAATCTCACTTCTGCCCCAAGATTTTTATGGTTTAATTCTGTGGTACACAGTAGAGTCTTCATATTTTTCTCTTCCTATTGTTTTGTAGTTGATGTCAGGGTTCTCCATCTTTCTTTGGTACTGTCCACTTCATTTTGGAGTTGTATCATTCCTCTACTAAGGGGAGAGGTAATATTTTTAGAAACCAAATTAAAAATTTAGTAAGATCACTTGTAGATAAAGTACATGAGATATAGATGACACTGAAACATATTCTGTAAAGAATAACTTTGCTTGTGTGCCTTCTTTAAAAATCTACTTTAAAGCGACAGAATTATGTTGAAAGTTTCTTGAAAGAACAGTAGATTTTAGTGGATTATATAACCAGAGAGTAGACTCATTTCTGAGGTGTTCCTGTTCCATACAGATACGTCTGAAAGCACAATTAAGCATGAATCACAAAATATTATCTTATGAAACACCTCATGTAAAATATTTATGTCTATGTCCAAAAGTTTTAACCCTATTGTTATCACTGAAGGACATTTTCAGCATAATGTGCAATGCTTTTGACAGGTAGCTCCTAGTAATGTTAATAGGAGTTCTATGGCTGAGTTTCTGCTTATACTTAGAAAATGTATCTTGTATTTTGTAGGAAAGATACGTTTTCCTGAAGCCTGTTTTTTTATTAAGGTATTCAGTCACTTCATCTCACTAGCAGAACTGTAAAGAATGTTTATTTCCAAACAGAAGCACCACATAGTAGGCTAGTATTATTGAACTTTTTTCCCTTGTCTGTTTTTGTGACCAGCACCATAAATTCCTTATGTACTTGCAAGTATTTTTCATTGTAAAGCAATATGAAATACATTTTATACTGAGCAGAGAAGTTTTGGTATTTGTAGAGTGTATAAAATACCTTTTTTACACCTATGTTTGTATCAGCCTTCATATCTAGAGATTTTCAGTTCCTCTTAACTTGTACAATCAAATATCACTAACATATTTAGAAATAAAAAATCTAGGATTATGTAAGATGATCTACAGATTTTATTCATAATTCAGAGTGACTTAATAGTATGTGGCAGCATTTTCTAACACTATAGGTCATACAGGGAAACAGGTCTAAGTTGAAATGCTGAATACTAAAGAGAGAATAATATTCAAAAGTAAAAGATCCTTTTACAAAATAATTCACAAAATGTATCTGTCATGTAAAGGGAGATACTGCTAATTGAAGTGTGGTAGTAAAGAGGACTTTGCAACATAGTCCCCAATATGTATCTTCAGAACAGATTATAAATTAGGTATTACACATCTGATGATATATTTTTCAGTCCTAGTGTCATGAAATTGTTGGACTGTATGGCACTAAATTAATAGGTTCCACCTAGAGTGTCTTATTAAGAAGATTTCTATTTCATAACAATCCTTCCGTAATGAATGTTTAACTACTAGCGTTTCATAATAATTACTATGTGTTTCATAATAAAGTGTGTCCATGTTTGGAGTAGTACGTAGTATGTCCTCTATGATATGATGTTTTGTAATTACAGCTCATCAGAGCATTCAGTATAGAATATTTATTTTTAAACTTAAACCTCCCATTTTTGTGTCATGTTTCGTGATTTTATTGTTTTACCATGTGTTCCAAACAGTGTTGGAATGTAAGAGCTTGGTACATTGAAAATGGAAAGTACAGTTCTGTTGTGGTCCTTGGATTTCACCCATTAATTAGTGGTATGGTCCTTTTTAGGGAAAGGTGATGAAATTAGTAGAAGGTTCAAGAACCTTTTAGAGAGGATTGCTAAAAGGACTTTCAGAAAGTAACACTTTAGGCATAAATGGGGAAAAATGTAATATAAATCTTCATTAGTCTTTTCCTTTATTTGAAAGAGCATTGGATTTTCCTTCCAATTTGAGAACCAGATATAAAGAGCTGGAATCTTTGTATAGCCATCAAGATAAAAAGCTAGGAGAAAGATTTATTTGTTTAGGTGGAGGGCTTTTCCATGTTATTTTCCTCTTGTAGTCCTCCAAAAAATGATGAGTCATCTGTTTATGTGGGCATTACAGATTTTGCACTGTGGATAGGATGAACATGTATGAGTTGCTTGTGGTGTTTTCTTTGTCATTCTTTGTGGGCAATTATAGTAGGCTGTGGTTTCTCCATATACATGAAAACCTCTTAATCTTGTTTGTTGTGCTTGTTGAAGCTAAGTAGTTATGGTGGTTAGTCTCTGAACGTTCCTTTCTTTCTCATACAGGCTGATGACTGATAGATAAACCCAGTCAACTTGACACTAGGCCTATTACTTTTCTGTAACCAAGAAAGTCATACAGCATATTTTTCTCTTGTGGCAACAATAACAGACCTGTTTCCGATGCTAGCTAGCAGTGTCTTTGTGTCATCTGATGTCTTGTTGCATTCCAATTCCACTGTCTTCCCTTTTTACCTCTGCCTTTACTTGTTTCTTTGATGCAGAATCACAGTTAAATTCACAGATTACATGTGATTAGAAGAAAAAATAAGACTGGAGTAAAGTACACCAACTCCTTTTTGGAATTCTGTCAAGTACATATTTTCTGATCTATATAATGAAAAATCTCATTTACTGGAATTTCTTTTCATTTCCATCTCTTGGTGCAAACCATTGTTTCATTTCTAACACGCTCATTTCTTACAGCGTTGTGTACCAACTTCATAGACACATATTGTCCCTTCCTTTTCCATCAGTCTGTGTATACAAAACAGATGTCTCCTATCTTTGGTCTCTGCAAAATCTGATGTGTTGGTGACTGGAGATTACTTCCCATTTTGCGTAGTCAATATGAAGAAAATCAGTTTCATACTTCCAAAAATGCTGTTTGATTTACATAGGTCTTCCAATTCATGACTTTCAAAATTAATCTTCAACTGTCTTTCCTCATTATTGTATTGTATTTTTTGGAGTCTCTTATTTATGATTTTAAACATCCATGTCTTCATGAATCTTTTCTGAAAACACAGATTGGGGGCTAAACTCCTTAAATATTTTCATCCAATAATTTTCCACCTGATTTACTGGATTTCAAGTTACTCCCTGCACATTGAAGTAAAACTCTGTGTAGTAAAGTCTTTTTGCTGTGAACATATCTGTCTGTCATAAAGCAGTTTACTCTTAAATGACCTATCTTCCTAACTGGAAGAGATACACCTGCCTTAGCATGAAGCCACACCTCTATGGATCAGCTGTGAAGCAAATAAACTACCCTGGATAAAATGGTCCACTCATGAGTTCTTATGCTTCTTATGCTGAGCTGTCTGCAGTATCAGTGAATGTTGTGTAAATATACATTAAACTGTGCTCACTGTCCTAATTGCTAATGTTGAATCATGGATTATCTTTTTAAAGGGCTTGATTCACCTTCACTTGTACCATATTCTGTATGTTAGGACTTCCTGCTTTTTTCTCCTTTTAGCAGAAATATTCTATACTACTTCTTGTAAGTCAAGCCCTTGTGCTGGTTTCAGCTGTCAAAGAATTTAATATCAACTATTTTTCCATTTCCTTGTAAGCAGTGATAAAAGCACAATGAACATTGCCTCATCACCAAATTATATTTTTCTCTTACTAGCTGGAATAAAACATAATAAGACAAGAGTTTTAAAAATGTCTCCACACATTTATCTTAATCTTTTCTCTTTGAAGAAGCTTAGGAATAGCCTGCTGCTTCAGACTTGAACAGATGCCTGAGCATTATCTCTCTCTGGAGTCCATGCATATCCTTTTACATCTCATCAGTCTTCATTTTTATTTCATATTTCTTGATCAGCTGATTTCTGTCTGCAAGCTTGTCTGATTGATTTTCAAACTACTCTTTGAAAGCTATCTTGATGGAAAGGAATTAATGGCAGAATCAGGGGGAACTACTTTTCCAGTTACTATGGAGCTCTAGTTACTAAATTACTATGTTGATATTTATTCAAGCAGGAAGTTAGCATATTTGCCCTTTATTCTTAACAAGCATTCTTCCTACGAGAATTTTATCTCCTGAGACCTTCCTAGAGAACTACAACTTATCAGGTGTATTCAGGAATAGATTCATCATCCAATAGGGCAATCCAGATGGCAACCTTGAAATCTGCTTACTATCTTACAATTTTAAGATAGTTTTGCCTCAGTTGTAATGCAAGTGAGGGTATTGTCACTTGACTATAAAATACTGTGTAAATAGATAAGGAGAAAAGCATGTAAAAAATTACACACTTTCTAAAACTGTTCTATAGCAATTATTTCAAAGTCAGTGATTTCTATTTCAGTTAAACCAGGTCGCAGTTTATGACCCTTAGTTGATTGCTTCCAAAAGATTCAGTATAGTCTGCTTCTTTTTACATATTTTTTCCAGTTGAAAAGCAAATCCTTGTTAACACTAAAGATCATCTTTATTGTAAGCAGAGAGCAACGGTGCCAGCTTCTGGAACAATGGATTTTTGTGTCAAGTGAACCCACCAGATTGCATGACAAGATTTTTTCTCTCTCTTCAGTGGATTTTCTAAATTTTTACTAACTGACATGTTTGTGTAGCTATACTAAGAAATCCTAGTATTAAGTGAGAAATTTCTAAAAAGCTTACTTTCTGAACTAAATTTCTTCTCCTTTAAATCGAACCTAGAAAGTTTTAATTTTAGAATTCTATCATTTAAATAGAATTTCAATAACTAAGGTTAACATAAAGAAGATACCTCAACTATATCTTAATTTTTTCACTCATGAGCAAATGATTAAGCACATGTTTTTCACTTAGTCTATCCTGCTATAAGTTGTAGCAATGAAATTGTGCAGACATCTTGACTGGACAGCAGTCATTGGAAATGATGTAAGAATTGCACATGATATTTCAAATATGCTCAGATATTTCTGAGTATCACTTTTCACAAAATGTGGATGACAGCTTTAAATTGATTAAACAGAATGGGAGTTTACTTTGCCGTATGCCATCAATATTACCATGAATCTACATAATCCGTAATAGTATTTAAGTTTAATTTTCTGCAGTCGGCATACAGAACTTATGTTCAATACTTTTCTATATCAAAAATGCAAAACATACTGGAATTAGAATGCTGTCTTACGGTCATCATCTAAGTTGTGTATTTTGAGAAGTTATGACACATTGAAATCAGTGCTATAAAGTCTAAATGTTGTAGATGAGGATATATGGCTAAAAGAAAGATATGTATAGCAATGAGTTAAGCAGCAATCTCTCACTTTGCATCTTGCCACTCAGAAAGACGCTTTGATATCTCTGACCTCCTCCACAAGTGATTTATCTGGCTTCAGTGTCAATTTATAGAATCTCTAATATATAAATAAATAACTCAATATGGACTCCTCGTACTAACACCTCAGGATTCTCTTGAATCACTTCTGAATGCTCTCAATCCCCTTCAGCTGTTCAAGGAGAGACAAGAATATGAAGATGTTTCCAAGTCTACATTCAAGCACAGCATCTACATAATAGCCTCTATTAGAATACTGTTGGAGATTGCAACAAGAGATACATTTTTATCTTTTACTCTTTTGAACATAAATAATGTCCTTAGATTTTCAGATGAAAAAACAGTACTCTGAAGCTTTTCTGTATTGGTGGTAGATCAGCCTGGCATCCCAGACACTACTTATCATCCATCAAATCTAAGAAGAAACTACTGCCAGCAAAACAATTGAAATATTTTAACTGAGGATGGCTGAAGAGCACATAGCTCACCCGCCTTAGCATTCCAACAGAAGATACAGTACCCCCTCATTGGCTAAATCTCCATATGCACTTAGAAGAATAATATGCTTACTTCAACACACCTGGTCAATTCTGGATTCTTCTGTCAAGAAATTAGTTTTTATTGTGTATGTGTGTGTATGTGTGGAGTTCTAGCCAAACTTTGTGTTTTGTAGAGTTAAAATGTGTGTGTGGCCTTCTTAGGAAACAAAGCAGTAGATCTGGTGACTTCTGCCATAAGGAAAACACCTTGTAATATGCATCTGTTTGTAGCGCTTGTTCCATCAGTATAATTTATGTTAATTCTTTTTACTTTGTAGATTAACCTAATCAGAAAACGTCTTCTTTTTTTTTTTCTTTTTTTTTTTTTTTTTTTTTTTTTTTTTTTTCTTTTTTCTTCTTCATTTCATCACTGATTATCCAAAAAACTAGATATTTCTAATGTCTAAACTCAGTCATAACTCTGTTCATCCTTAAGGAATTTGGTGTCTTTCACTACCAGCAATTCAATCTCTTAATTCTCATTTACTTAAACATCTATGTCCAAAGATAGGAATTAAATTTTAGATAGCTATAGATAGATCATTATCTCCAATTAGGTGGACAACTCATTCCGTCTGTACTCTTTCCAACTTTACTTTTTAAGCCTTGTTACCTATAGGTGTTAAATATTTATAAACATATATTTCCTCTCCATTTCGATGTAACATTATAACACAAACTTTTATAGAGTCTGAGAGGGAAAGTTGTATCAAAACTCACATTGACTATTTTTCATACCATGATTTCCCTTGTTTTCAGTTTCTCATTTACATGTTACACTGAATATTTCACTGCTCAACTATGTCAGGATCTTATATATCCTTTTGAATCTTAACAATACCTTGTATCTTAGGATTTAAAAGCTGTTTGCCAAAGCTCTTAGAGAGGATTCAGCTGGATAAACCATCTTTACTAGTAAAATCTCCTAAGTTTTCACTGGTGAATGGCTTCTGAAATAATGAGTTTACTCTCTGGCCTTCTTCCATTTTGAGTTTTGACTGATTAGAATCGTTCTGCTTGATTCATTCTGTTTCACACAGTTCATTGCTAGACATCTGCTGGAATGCCATTCACCGTTTTTCTAAATCATTATTTCAAACCACCTGCGACAGTTTAATAACTGCATTTGCATTCCCTTAATCTCTAGAACAAGCTAGGAGATGCTGGAAGGTATTATGCCATGTGCATTGCCATTTCCTTTCACACACATGTACTCCTAGCTCATATATTCATATTTGAGTTTACATGCCCAGTTTTCTGTGATTTTTCTGGACACTTTACAACTAAGTTAAAAATATTATAAACATGCATAATGTGGAATTTGCTTTTGAAAGTATCTCATCAGTCAAAACAGTGACATTTCTCATAAGAAAGTTGCATTTGTCCATCTAATTGGGTTTAACTACAAGCAAGGTAGATCTCGTTTACCTCATTTTGTTTCTTCAAATGCCTTGGGTAAACAGCTTCTATAGGTGAGTTAATATGTGAAGACTGTTTTGTCAAGAGTTCTGTAATGTCACACAAAATAATGTTTCATATCTAACACGGACAGTGATTTGTTAGTCTCCACGTACTGTATTACCATCCGTTAGCAAATAATCCCATAGTCCTTGCTGAGAAAGGCAAAAAACAGTCTGAGGAACAATCTCATTTAATTTTGAAAGATCTTCACACTGTGGTAACATATGCAGTGGTTCATCCTTATTTTTTAGAGCCCTTGATAATTACTAGCACATATAGTACATGAGAAGAATCTTGGATTGATAGTATGAAGTAGTTTGCTTGGAAAAAAGTTGTCTCCAGAGAAAACTCTCAACATTATTTTCTGATATTGGATCATTTCTTTCTGTTTTCTCAAAACATTTTTCTTCCCCAATATATGACAAGAAAATAAAAGAAGATGCAAGTCTAGGCTTGGCACCTTGCATATTTTATTTAGCAAATCATAGTATGGAGTAATGTTAAACATGTTTAGAGAAGTGTTCCTCTACAGTTGAAATTGAGTGTTTTCAAGCTAAAATGATGCTTTTGAGAAAGACCAATGTCTGTTATGGTTTTGGAGGTAGGGGGAAAAAGGCTTATTTGCTTTATTTGGAGTTTTTTGCATGTGTTTTACTTTGGCATGCACACTATTAGTGAGGAGATGGATGCAAGTCACAGGATAATACATAACAGCAGTTTTCTTATGAGATGTGTAAACCTACCTAGTCCTCCAACCTAAAGAACAAAACACAAGAATCTAGTGGAATAGGAATAGATTCAATAAGAATCCAAGAAAGTACCACAGTGCTGTCAAAAGATTTTGGTAGTAATTGGATACAAGTGGTAATTTGAAAGTGTGCAAGTTAACTGATTAACACCTTTTCCATTAGCATCAGTGACTGAATTTACAGATTGCCTGATATATCAGAAGATTAATTCAATCAGCAGCTGAGCTGTTGGGGTTTTTTTTTCCCAAAAATCAAAACAGAAAAGCTGATGTAGGAGACATTTTATTTATTGAAGTCATTTCACACATGCAAGGTGTCTTGGAACACCTTGACTTAATAGAGAAAAGTTTCCTCAAGAAAAATGTAGGGGTTATAGTGACAGAATGGAAAATGGAACGTTATCAGTCATGATTTCTATTTACCCTGCTTCTGGAGGGCCCAGAAATGTATAATAATATTGAGCAAAAATGGCTGTAAGAATTGAAAGGTAGATTTTATGCTAAATGAGCCAAACATATGAAAATGAGCTTTATTTGTTTGCTAAGTATGTGGACCCATATGCAGTGAATTTCTTTATACCATCTAAATGAAGAGGGAGACATAAACCATTGGAAGTAAAGCCAATATGATATGATGGTTATTAACCTTGTAGAAAATCCTAGGTACAGATGTTCAGAAGTGCAGTTTCTGTAGGATAGTGTTTCAGGGCTCTCCTTTGAATTCTTTGGTTTCAGGATTACTTGAAGGATAAGAAAACCTGAGTAATGAAGGATTTTTATGGATTTCACTCTTTTATTCTCTAAAACAGACCTTGTATTGTTGTGTAACGTTAATAATACAGGTATAATCTTAAGCTACTTTTAGATATTTGTAACTGAATAGTGAAATATCCAATTATTTGAAATGTATAAAATGTCTGTTAGAATACAAGTTTTTCTCAAATTAAGTATCAGTTTCTGACTTCAAGATTGAAAATAATTAATTTTCTGCAAATTTAGCTAAAACTGAATTTCCTAAATTCCCCTGACTCTTAATCATCATTATCCATTGTATTTTGAAAATATGTAAATAGGACTAAATTGGAGGAAAAACTAAACAGAAAATGAAACCCCCTAAACCAAAATAAACTTACCAGAACCTTACCTCTTCAAAAGATAGAGCATTACTTTCTTGGAGCGAAAAAATATTAGACTTGGGTTGTGCTTAAACATTATACTTCAAAACAGAAGTTTATTCTTGAAATAAATAAGGAAATGAATAGGGAGTATTTATTGACTTTAAGTGTTATTCAGTATCTGGAGACAAGTAAGATTGTTCCCCACAAGTTTTTGTAGGCAGAAGAATGAGAATTATTTATCTCCTGCGTATCTCTCCTATTTAGCTGTTAGCCAGAAGTTCACCTGGCTTATGCAAGCCTCCAGTCTCTAACTCATTAGAGAGCAGGAGTCACTGGTCACAAGTCCAACAGGGCTTGACCAGAAATCAGTCCGAAAGAAGAAGAATGATAATTGGTTTTGATGCTGAAACTAAATCAGTAGTGTGTCCTCCAAGCATTTCTGTTTTATCTGTGGAAATCACTGTGTTAATTCTAATGATGGTGAAATTGCGTTAGTGTAAAGCTAATCATGCATTTTCAGACTTAAGAACAAAGGTGAGAGCCTTTTTTGTTTTTATTGTAGTATTATCAGAAGTTCTGTCTTTAGCAACAAAGGTATCATTCTTACAGGGAAATAATTATAAAATATTGAACATTTTCAGCATCATAGTTGAAAACTCCACATCAGCTAAGGGCTGTAATTGATTTTATTAGAAAATAATAAGCCTTTAAAATATCAAAATGTTCATCATTAATCATTCTTATAGCACGTCAGAGAGGAGTTATAGTTAATTTTTAGTAAATAGGCCTGTTCTGACACTTCGCTCTCATTATACTGTTTTGTTTTGTTTTGTGTGGCTGTCAGTCATGTGTGACATCTGCACTTGCCAATTGGGATTTGCCTAAAGACTTTACAGTAGATAGCCTTTAGGTGTGAGAACCATGAGAGCAATGTTACTTCAGCTTGATGGGATCATTCCTATAATTTCACCAAACTAAAGACAGGAAACCACCCAGAAATACTGCCTCTCTACATTTCAGTCTCCTTCCTCAACTATGTGGAGCAGGCATGCTGCATGTAAAACTTTTCATGGGGTAAATAGTGAGGTGGTAGATAGCAGAAGAATGTTATACAGTTTCTTTCCATTCTCCCAGATCTTTAAATAAGTTCTTGTCCTTTCCCATGAGAAATAGCTTTAGCTTTACACAGAATAGGATGCCTATTTGCTATTAACTTGTTTTGTAGAAGTAGAGATACAGTGTTTCTGTACCAGAGCACCATCACCAGTGATGTAAGACAGTTTTCAGCTAACAGGTACTCCAGCAATTAGTTCACGTTCTGGAGCAATTTTTTTGGTAGATATTTTGGGGTGAAAATTAGAAAGGTTTATAGCCTGATACAGGTTCAGAGAAGTTCCTGTGAAAGAATTCCACTACTTAGAATATTCTCTGGTTTTGTGGCTGACACAATGTAACCAATGAGCCCTGTCCAGAAGAAAAATGGAAGCAGTTAGCAAGCAGAATTTTGTACATTGCAGTTTTGCTGTGCTCACAGAGCGTGGCAAAGTTAATGTCAAGTTGCAAAAATATCTGAAAAAGACTTTTAATAAGTCATGTTTATCCTCCACACACTTCTCTCTTTCTCTCTCTTGCTCTCCCCTACTTCTAAACGGGCATGTTAGAGGAGAGTGAGTAGTTAATCATGTCAAAATCCTGGTCAGCATGCCCTTCATTTACTGGAATGAAAGGAATTTTCACCTTGCTTCAAATGTAACTGTAATTAGATAAAGTTAATAGGTAGGTGGATACCAGAGGCTCGTCATATCTTTCTCTTCTGTTGCTGCTAGAAGCCCAATTCTGCCTCCAGCTTAAATGTTGATGGGGATGGTTAATGTTTGTAACACCTACCTCGTCATCCTGACTTTCATACTGTACAGTCATTTGTACCTGTGCAAAAGAAAATGTCAAAACCAAGGATGATGATGATGTTGTGCCTTTATGCATGAATGTAAATGACTCCACAGGTGAAGGCAATGGAGATTTCTGGGTGGTATGGAAAGCTTAATTGGGCTCTCTGGTAACACAGGCCAGCTTTCAGAGACCATTGTAAGGCAGGATCCTCTCTTGGTACATAACAAATAGCAAATGCTTGCTTTAAAGAGTTCAAAGTTAAGAAGGAGTAGTTAAATAATTTAAATAGTTTAATAGGATGAAAATTTCTATGAGATGTGAAGACAGTGAAGTGAAAAATGAGTGCACTTCTTAAGTAGTCAGGTTCAGCATTCATAGCTCATTAACTACTTAGACAGGACCATGTTTCGGTTTACTGTCTACATTAAAAGCAAGTGAATTTTGCTTTTGAATGGAAAATTTTGGAAGACAGGTATTGATTTTAGCCTTGAGGCTTTTCTCACATGAAGTCTGGATGAGATTCAAATGTCACTGGTGGAATAACTGCACAGGTTAGCCTATGGTAATGACGTAAAAATCACTTCCAAGTTTGTCTTTCTCTTGGGGAGGAGCCATGGATATGAGAAATTAAAAAATTCTTAACAGTTACATTTCAGATTAAGTTATGTGGAAAGGGATGTGTTTATAAGTATTGAAACTTGATGGAAAGCTGTGCAGACATATGGGACAGGAGTGTGCATTGCCTTTATGGAAATGTAAATGTTGCCCGAAGGTCTTATAGCACAAATGACAGATCCTTATGGATATCTTGAGTATGTTGGGAAATTCTGAGGCATTGGTATATGTATCTCTATGATGTTGTTTAAGCCATAAACATTTGGTTTTGGTAATCTGGTCAGAGGGAAGATAATAGATTAGAGTCAGGTGGGCCATGTACTTGAAGCAGTACATTTGAGCCAAATGACAAGGTTAAATACAGAATGAAGTCAAGTTAGTGGTCCTCAGTAATGAAAAAGTGTAATCGTCCTTCCTCAGGACAAAAAAAAAAAAAAAAAAAAAAGAGAGAAAGGATTATTCATAGCCTATTTCTATAGAAAAAAAATGAATTACTGCATATGGCAAGAAGCGGTTTGAATCTAGTCCCTACATTGTTGAAATACTACTTCCAGAATCACAATTTCTTGGAAACAGTCTGGAAGAAATCCTGAGCTGAGGCAAGACCTGCTATACTTAGTACCCTGACAACGTTTTATAAAATTGGAGAGGTGGAGGGGTGATTTCCAGCTCATCGATAGCCCTATGAAGGAGGCGCATGGGTGGTGAATGTGTGAGGATGGGAGCTCCTATGGTTAGTATTATCAACAAAAGAAGCACTGGTATCTCATTAGAATCCAGCTGATTGTTTTATAGGTAGTTCATATGCAGACTTCATTTTTTGGTTTGAAGGTGAGAGAAAGGTTTCAAGATTACAGAAGTCAAAGAAAAGCTTCAAGTATTTATCCACCATCATGATGTGGAGCTGCAATTCAGCAGAGTCCCTGGGCTCACGCAGACCTCAAGGTACTCAGGTAGACCCTTGTAGTTCAGTTGAAGTTACTTGCAAACTTAAAATGACTCATGTCTTTGAATTCCTTTAACCATGGTCTTTCTTGAAGAAAGCCTGTGTGTTCCATGAGCAGTAACTGAAATATCTGTACAATTATTAGCACAGTGGAGAATTGTAATAGAATAATCAGAAAAGGCTCAGTATTGGGGCCAGTTCTGTTTAATATCCTTATTAATGATCTGGATGAGGAAATCAAGTGCACCCTCAGTAAGTCTGCAGAGGACATCATGTCGTGTGGGAGTGTCAATCTGTTTGAGGGTAGGAAGGCTCTACAGAGGGATCTTGAGAGGCTGAATCGATGGGCCGAGGACAATTGAATGAGGTTCAACAGGGCTAACAGTTGGGTCACAACAACCCCAGGCAATGCTACAAGCTTGGGAAGGAGTGGCTAGAAAGCTGCCGGGCAGAAAAGAACATGGGGGTGCTGGTTGACAGCCGGATGAACATGAACCAGCACTGTGCGCAGGTGGCCAAGAAGGCCAACGGTATCCTGGCTTGTGTCAGGAATAGTGTGGCCAGCAGGAGTAAGGAAGTGATCATCCCCCTGTAGTCAGCATTGGTGAGGCCGTACCTCAAGTGCTGTGTTCAGTTCTGGGCCCCTCAGTACAGGAAAGACATTGAGGTGCTGGAGTGCGTCCAAAGGAGGGCAATGAAGCTGGTGAAGGGTCTGGAGCACAAGTCCTGTGAGGAGCAACTGAGGGAGCTGGGGTTGTTCAGTCTGGAGAAAAGGGGGCTCAGGGGAGACCTTATCACTCTTTACAGCTACCTGAAAGGAGGTTGTAGTGAGGTGGGTGTCGGTTTCCTCTCAAGTAACAGGCAACAGAACAAGAGGAAATTGCCTCAAGTTGTGCCAAGGGTGGTTTTGATTGGATATTAGGAAACATTTCCTCACTGAAAGGATTATCAGGCACTGGAACAGGCTGCCCAGAGAAGTGGTGGAGTCACCATCCCTGGAGGTATTTAAAAGACATGTAGATGTGGTGCTTAGGGACATAGTTTAGCAGTGATAGGTTAATGGGTGGACCTGATGATCTTAATGGTCTCTTCCAACCTAAATGATTCTATAAATCTGTTCTAAAGGATGAAACATTTTGTAATCAAATGTCAACTTGAATCAAATGTCAACTTCAATAAATGATCGTCCTATCATGTTCCTGTATAAGTCAACGCAAAAGCTCACTGATTTTGATAGTAGCACAGTGGATCCCAAAGACTATGTATATACTTTTCAAGGGTTGGGGTCCAGAGCTTGCTTTCTGGCCCAGAGGACAAGGGCCATGTTGTGGCCTGTGTTTCATATGACTAAATGCCCCATTACCCCAGCACCCACAGTGCTTACCAACAATTTCTGTTTCTCTGAACCACATCTGGGCATTATCTGAGTGTAATGCCACAGGCCAAAACTGTGAATGGGAATGTGTTAATAAGTAAAGTGTATGGATGATTGCATGCCATTGCTGAAACCCGAGTCCTTTACTTCGCTTACTGATATAGATGTAACCACAGAAGCTCATGGAATTATTTAGATTCCTATTTACAGTAAATTTTGGCAAGACTTTAAGCAAGTACTTTAAATACAGAATTATTTATTTTCCATAATAAAAATAAATTCATAAACAATCAATCTGTGACTATGTAAAAAAGAACCAGCTTAGTTTCTGTATGAATTTTGGTAAACCTGTATTAAAGTCCCAAATCTGAAAGCTATTCTATTCCTTCAAAAGGCCATTAAGAGTCAAAGGACAGCGAAAAGCAACCTTATGTGCCTTACAAATCCAACTATGGATTTTCTTTTAAGTCAGTGTATCTATTTATTTACTTATTTCACATCAGATCGAAGACCTCAGTTCATCAAGCTTTACAGAGCTGTCTTAAATTTTAAGCATGATTACCCTATTTAAATTAATGAGAATAGTAACATTTCCAAAACAAAATATGTTTAAAATCATGTTTAATTACACAGAGGTTCTCACATAGTCTTGTATTTACTCAGGAAAGAATTTACTTGGTGAAGAATTCCATTTGACATCTCTGTGGATTTTGGTGATGTCCTTAATGTAAAGATAGTAGAAAGAAAAGGATCTAATTATTTAAAAAACCCTCAATACAATAATTCTTCAGGTCTTAATTTGCAAGGACAATTTTTTTTCTTTTTAGTGTCAGAGTGTCATATAAACTCAAAAAAATACTTACTGTAAGTAAATACTCCGTAATACTCCATGACTCCATATTATCACAATTAAATTTTGTAGCTTGCTGGTTTTATTTAAAGAACATTGTATTTTGGCAATTTTAAATACTTAAAGAAACATTATGTTGCTCTTTCAAATATTTTAATGGTTTATTCTGTATGTAAAAAACACACCCAATGTGGCTATACTAACCGATATTCTATTAGGTAGTGACTCCAGTGCAATAATTTTTTTTTTATTCTTGTCATTCTGATGGGTGACATTTAATTTATGGTAAAGGGCAACTATGAATTATTATGCATTCTAAACTAGGTAACTCCTTTGTTGCGATGCTCAATGTTAAACTAATCAGCTGTTAATAAGGCTGTTGCAATATTGAATGAAAATTTGTTGTACAAGCTTAGAATGAGCTCACCCCATCTTTTTTTAAGAAATCTATATATTTTTGCATTTCAATGCAGTACTTCTTTCCTCAAACTTGTGACAAACTCTTGAATATATTGAGGAAGTCAAATAAGTGCCTCACTTTCAAAAGAGGGAGCATTTCAATTTCTTGTGTACCCTTCTTAGTGATACTGTGTTTTATTCTTTTAAAGAGAAATACTGATTAACATTATGTTACTAATAAAAAATGGAGTATAACTATTGTATATTATTAATTTACTATTTTATCTATCGGTATAGAATAACCATTGTAAAAAATTTGTTTAGACCAAGATATTAAGATCTTCAAATCAGTAGTGCATATGAGACCCTTATTGCAAACATGCCAGTCTTTCAGCTCTAAAACTTTAACAGCAATAATCAGTATAAGCAACTTTGCAAGGGCCAACACAGTACTGCACAGTGTTGTATTAAACTACGTCAGACACTGGCTGACCACTTTTCCTAATAACACATATTTGGAGATATAGACAGCTACAGGATATGATGTCATAATGTTTAAGACTTAAAACTGATCTTACAGATACAGTGGTTGGTATGTGTTTTTATTAAAAGAAATAATTAAATGACAGATGAATGCAATACCTGTGCAGCTCCTGCTGTCTACATAGGATGTTGAGATCCCTTGAGATAGGAAGAGATCTTTGAAGATGTGTCAACTTGATAAGTATTTTCGTAAACTAGTTTCTGAGGTCTCAGCCCACCCTTGCCAAAATTTGTTGTAGTTTAGGAACACTGCAAAACCTGATGAAGTACATGGCAGCCATAGTACATGTGTTTTTAGGTTATAGACTATCAGAAATACCAGCACTAACATTCTCTAGACAAAATGAGGTGAATCATATTGATGAGTAAATATTTTTGTTATTTCTTGTGTAAAATACATGATTTTTTTTCTGTAGCATGAATATGTCCTATTTTTTTTTTTTTTTTTTTTTTTATAATGTGGTAGAGTCTCGGGTAAATATCCATGTGTTATTTCAAACTGTTGAACTAAGATATTGCTAACATTTTGCTACTGCACACTGCATATTCTCTGAATATTCTTATATCAGCAGACACAAATTTGCTGATTTTCTTTGGTAATAGCAACTTCGGAGTTCCAGAACAGGACTTCAGTTTCTAGGATTTGTTAAAACCTTCTTGAAGGTGTGTTTTGGGGGTATATAAGAGAATCCATGATGAAATTACCAGTGGATTTGAAAGTCTACCTGTAGGAGCAGATCAATGAATATAGTAGGAGGGAGGCAAGTTATTTTACATATTCATTTATATAGTACGCTTAGGACAAGGGGGAATGGATTAAAGCTACAGGAAGGAAGGTTTAAATTAGATATTAGGGGAAAGTTTTTTACGGAGAGAGTGGTGAGGTGCTGGAACAGGCTGCCCAGAGAGGTGGTGGATGCCCCATGCCTGGAGGTGTTCAAGGCCAGGTTGGATGGGGCCCTGGGCAGCCTTGTGTAGGTCCAGGCCAGGATGTTGGTGCCCCTGCCTGTGGCAGTGGGGTTGGAACTCTATGATCCTTGGGGTCCCTTCCAACCCAGACCATTCTATGATTCTGTGATTCTATGATTAGGAAAAATGTTTTTCTTTTCATTTTAGGGTTACTTAATGAGTGATTCTTAATTGAAAAAAATTTAAATAAAATGGAGATAATAGATACTTCTCTGGACAGACATAAGCAATGTGTTTTGATAGCTTTTTTGATATTAAAGCAATTTAGAAATTGGGAAATAATAGATACACTTTATTGTTTAGAAATAAGAGTAACGTATCATGGTTTCAGGATGTCAAAGTGTTTACTAGTTATTCATAGGCATGGCATTTTTTCAGGATAAAACTCTTGGTAATACACAGTAGTAATATTTTTTTTTGTTGTTGTTGCCACATGACAGAAAGGTAACTACAAAATTTCAAATGTTTTCAATTTTATTACAATTCAAAATCCAACTATTTCTTAGTTTGGGCTAAAATAATGTAAATTTTATTATATTAAAAAATTCTTTTTAAAAAAGTAAAACTGTTCAGATTACAGTACAGGATCATAAAAAGAGAAATGATGATATCATAGGGAAGAGAGAATTATGTGGAGAAGATAAATCATACTTTCCTATTTACTTTTTTTCAGAATGCGGAAAAGGAAGGAATGTTAAATCAACATGAAAGTAACAAGTTTAAAATAGAAAAGAGAATTTTTTTTTTTTTTTTTTTGAAATTAACCTCTGGATCTTTATTCTCAAACTAAAATAAAATATGAGTGCTTTGTACTAAAGCTATAATAATTAGAAATACAAGTGTATCAGAGGTAATGCTTCATGTGTAAATCAACTGGTGGAGTTTATAAAGAAACTTTCCTTGTAGCGTGTGGGCTACACATACTACAGTTTTTTTGTAATTTCAATTTTCAACTTTTTGCAGCTTCATATGGAACACTAGTACTAATACTAGTCAAAAACATAATGCGTCTTTGTAGAAACTTTCATTATCTGTTTTCCCTAGTCCAGAGAGCAGTAGAGTTGAGGGGGGGAAAAAAAAAAAATCATTCATCAGTGTGGAAACTAGCAGTCATCATGAAATTCTTATGTTAATATTTACTATGCTCCAATAAAAATAACATTCCTACTGATTATAACAATTTTAGTGGAATAATAAATGTAGCTCATAGACAGTGCTGTGTAATGTCACTTTATTTCATGTTCTATGCATTTCATTAACGTGTTTACACTGTTTGTTGTGTAAATTCTTTGTGTACCAGTCAAATCCACAGTTTAATTCATAGATTTGGGAAACATTACTGCAGAGTGTAGGTGTATTGCAATGTCCACTGAAGATCATGGAAAATATTTCCATCAACTTCTGTAGACATAAGCTAAGGTCCATTTGAACATACAAAACAGCAAAGATAACATGGAATGCAGCTAAGTAGAAGAAAATAAAAATTCACTGAGGTGAACACATATAGGGTAAAATGTTTTCCTGAGTTTATTGAGTTAGTATTTGAAGCAATGGTGAAAAATATGGCCTTGAATTTGGGCCTTTATGAATGTTACTGGCATCATGACCATTATGAAACAAAAGCTGCAACTGTCATCTAAGTTGGTTCAGAATATGCACCTGAATATTTATTTTATTGTAGTAAGTGACAATTAGGTAAGTTTTTCCCTACTTCCCTGTTAATAATTCCTGGTTTGCAAATTTATGTCTAGCAGTTCAATTAGGTTAAATGGCATGTGTTGAGACTGAAAATTGTTGTTGATTAAAATAATTTATAAATCATGACAGAGTGGTAAACAGGTAGGTTTTCACTCTTGTGAAAAAGAAATTACAAGAATCATAAACATTTTGGTTAATGCATTTGTCACTTGAAGACATCAATGTGGGGGGAAAAAAACCAAACCAAACACAAAAACAAAACCCAAAAGGAACAACCCCCAAAATTAAAGCCAAAATTTGATTCTTAATGAAGTACAGATAACTTTCAATTTAGGTAAAGGGGTTTTTTTGGTTGTTTGTTTGTTGTTTGTTTTTTTGTTTTTTTTTTTTTTTTTTTTTTCAAAAGTCCAAAGATCAGAAAAACTTTGTGCATCGGTATCTTTGAAAGTGTCTCTACCTGTTTACTGTACTGTCATTATTAAAACCCTCACAAGCAAATACTATTCTACTTTTATTTATTGTATGTAATTATGACATTCGGTTTTAAAAAGGCATAAAAATGCACATAAAATAATTGGTGCACATAACTAATTATAAAAGATAATGTAAGAGTATATATTTTGTATGATAACTAGTAGTTTTGTGTAAATTAAGCATATATTTATCCATATATTATCTTTGATTATGTAGATTTAGTAAAAGTCAGTGCCTATAAATTTAAAATATTGCTAGGGGCAATCCAGATATGAATTTGCTATGTCTCATACAGTCTTACATTATACTAAATGGTGACATAAAAGCAAATATGTTTAGTTAAATTGTTAGTGACATTCTTTCCTTTGGATGAGAATACTTCATAGAGTCAAAATGTGGCTTAGTTCTTTGATGCCTACAATAATACTGCTTGCATTTTCACCCAATTAATCCAAGAAAATCCATTGAAGCATTCAGTTCTTTGCACTATTTTAAATTATTTTTTTCAGTCAATTAAAATTCAAACATTTTTTTTTTTTTTCAGGTCAAAAAATATCAGTACAATAGTTTAACCACTGGTTTTTGGTTTTGTTTTAAAGAACAGCAAGAAAAGAGAGTTTGTGGTCAGGTGAAAATATTTTTGTGGAATTGCCTAATGTGCTATAACTACTTCATTTACAGAAAATAATACTGTTCTTTTACATGAACTTTTTCCTGCTGCATTCTCAAATTTAAAGCCACTCTGCCATTAAAGATGTATGTGTAAGAACTTACTTTATAGCAGGGCAAAATTATTCATTCATAACCTAAAGGGATTTAAACTTGGATGGATGAATTGTAGTGTTATAGCCAAGTGAGCTACAGTAAGATTTGGGTCCATTCTGTCAGTCCTTAATCAAAGAAGCATGGATGAAGGAGTGTTAGTTTCTCCTTATGTAATGATTTGATTCTTTGTTTATTACTTAATGAAAGTTTGTTGTGGTTTTTTGTGGGTTTTGGTTTTTTTTTTTTTGAAGTAAAACCAAAATTAACTACTTGTGTATTTCAACAGGGAGATTATGACTTTACTTGTGTATTTCAACAGGGAGAATATGACTTGAAGATTAAGTTATTGCAGTTGAACTTGGCTGAAAGTGCAGTATGCTGGAAGTACGTTACCTAATAAGTGTGTTCAGGAAGGTCTGCTCTTAAATAATATATCGAAATCAATACAGGATTTTTTTGACGTTTTGTCTTCTTCTTTAAAATTCTGAAGCAGGGATATTTTGGATTTGAATAATGAATAAGAAAGAAATATAATGAATTTCCTTAGCCTTTATCTCTTCCTTACTGTCTGTTTTCATTTTTGTGGCTAATCTATGCTCTAGAACTAAAAATCAGGTTGAATCTTTTGAGAAATATTTGTGACAATATAGTAATTATTTTTATAATTCTGAACAGTTCTTCCTTGTTTACAGTGAAAATAAAATGTTTTATTTGAAGGTTTAAAGTGTAGTCAAATTAAAATTCTTTTAAACAAGTATTTGAAAGCACATGTTTCTCTAGTTGCCATCTTCTTGTTTGATTGGAAAATATGAAAAAACTATTTCTGCTTCATGTAGGTAGACAGTAATTGCTCAGGCAAAGTTGAAAGTAATAGGCAGTATTTCTTCAGCTGCTTCATTTTACTAATGTTATCAGATATTGATAAAGGAAAAGAAAGATCTTGCATTGCCTAAGACTGGAGGAGTTTTATGCTAAATTAGTGTTAAGATACAATTAAGAAGGATTCTTAAGAGCATGAACTAGAAGAGATTTGGTTTTTCAGTTTTCTCAAGAGATCTAGTCATCATGTATTACTGATATTGATTGTTGCTTGACTTAATAATAGAATTAATTATGGCCCTTTTCACTTTCTGCTTCTCAAAACTGGAAAGAATCATTGCAATTTGTAGTAGCTTTAAGTTCAATCCCCCCGGTTGAATAAACATAGCTGGACCAGAACAAAGCTACTGAATGTGTTCTCAGCTTAACTAGGAGTGGCTACACGAATTGCACTGCAATTTTATTATTTTTTCTTCATTGTAAAGAAAACTACAAGACAATATGAACACAACTACTAGTAAAATGAAGGCAAGATGAGTTTGGCATGATAACAACATCATTGCTAATTATTTTTACAAATTCTGTAGTTGAATTGAATTGAAAAAAGCAATGCCAACACTTCCAATAGTATAAAACCAAAATGTTCAGAATGTATACATGTTCCATCCTTGCCTCTTCCAAGTTTGTAGTAATTGTAATGGAAATTCTTACTCAGGTATAATTGAGCCACTCAAAGAGAACACAGAACAATAATTACTATGTTCCAATGCATTCCTGATGTTGTTTTCTTTCCCCTGCAACTGATTTGACATTACCTCTACGGTCTGTTGGTATATAACAAAGTACATCCAGGAGAAATATTCTTCCTGGAGCCAAGGCTTTCTCAATAGCAACTACAGGTACCCAGACAATACAGAGAATCTGCTCTGAAAACAAAAACCCAAAAACCCATACACCCTCTAAAAATTATCCTTTTCCAATTGTAAGGAGAAGGTATTCTTACATCTACTTTTTTTTTTTTTTTTTTTTTTTTTTTTCCTGGGACACTTCCATGATGCAAATAGTATTCTATTGGCTTCCTTTCATGAGTGATTTTTATATTAGGTTTTCTTGTCTGGCTTTTTTAGCAGTATTTTGTCTGTAACAGTATTATATATGGGTCAGTGACACTAATAGTTGTTAAACTTATATACTAAAGAAACCTGTATATAATATATAAACAATTATCTACTTGTGGAATATACAATTAGTAAATGGCCATTCAGCATGACCTGGACAGGCTCGAGAGCTGGGCAGAAAGGAACCAGATGAAGTTTAACAAGGGAAAGTGTAGAGTCCTGCACTTGCAGAGGAACAACCCCAGGCACCAGTACAGGTCTGGGCTTGACCTGCTGGAAAGCAGCTCCAAGGAAAAGGACCTGGGAGTGCTGGTGGACAGCAAGCTGCCCATGAGCCGGCAGTGTTGTCTTGTGGCCAAAAAGGCCAATGGAATCCTGGAGGGCATCAAGAAAAGTGTGACCAGCAGGGCAAAG
>KL269119.1:6561-24984 GCA_000699545.1 Podiceps cristatus | reverse complement strand
CAAGAAAGCTGGTTAATATTCAAGGATCACAGCCTCCAAGCTTAAAACACAGAGAAATTGTCTGAGCAGCCAGGGAGCAGGTTAGGAAATCTAAAGCCCTGATAGAATTAAAGGAGCTCCTGGACAAACCCAGACACAAGAAGGAAGCCTACAGAGGGTGGAAGCAAGGACAGGTAGCCTGGGAGGAATAACAGAGAAATTGTCCGAGCAGCCAGGGATCAGGTTAGGAACGCTAAAGCCCTGGTGGAACTAAATTTGGCCAGGAATGTCACGACCAACAAGAAAAGCTTCTATAGGTACATCGGTGATAAAAGGAAGACTAGGAAAAATATGGGTCATCTGCAGAAAGAAACGGGAGACCTGGCTACCCGGGATAAAGAGAAGGCTGAGGTAATCTAATGACTTTTTTACCTTAGTCTTACCAGCAAGTGCTTTAGCTACACCACCCAAGTCGTAGAAGGCAAGGGCAGGGACTGGAAAAATGAACTGTAGGAGAAGATCAGATCAGATCAGGTTCAAGACCATCTAAGGTACCTGAAGGTGCAGAAGTCCATGGGACCTGATGAGATGCATTAGCAGGTCCTGAGGCAAATGGTGGATGAAGTTGCTAAGCTACTATCCATCATATTTGAAAAGCTGTGTGTTGTAGTTTAACCCCAGCCAGCAACTAGGCCCCACTCAGCCACTTACTCACTCACCCTGAGTGGGATGGGGGAGAGAATTGGGAGGGTAAAAGTGAGAAAACTCATGAGTTGAGATAAAGACAGTTTAATAGGGAAAGCAAAAGCCACATGTGCACAAGCAAAGCAAAGCAAGGAATCCATTCACTACTCCCACGGGCAGGCAGGGGTGCAGCCATCTCCAGGAGAGCCGGGCTCCATCACGCCTAACGGTTACTTGGGAAGACAAACACCATCACTCCGAACGTCCCCCCTTCCCTTTACGTGCTGAGCAGGACGCCATATGGTATGGAATATCCCTTGGGTCAGTCGGGGTCAGCTGTCCTGGCTGTGTCCCCTCCCAGCTCCTTGTGCCCCCCCTGCCCCCTCGCTCCCCATCTCCTCGCTGGTGGGGTGGGGTGAGGAGCAGAAACAGCCTTGGTTCTGTGTAACCTCTGCTCAGCAACAACGAAAACATCCCTGTGTTATCAACACAGTTTTCAGTACAAATCCAAACCATAGCCCTGTACTAGCTTCTATGAAGAAAATTAACTCTATCCCAGCCAAAACCAGCACATCATGGCAGTCCAGTGAAGTTCCTACTGACTGCATAAAGGAAAGCATAACCTCCATTTTTTTTAAAGGGAAGAAAGGAAGACCCAGGGAACTACAGGCCAGTCTCACCTCTGTAAAATCATGGAGCAGATCCTCCTGGAAATTATGCTAAGGTGCATGGAAAGAGAGGTGATTAGTGACAGCCAGCATGGCTTCACGAAGAGCAAATTGTACCTGGCAAATTTGGTGGCCTTCTGCAATGGGGTTATAGCATTGGCAGATAAGGGAAGAGCAACTGAGGTCATCTACCTGGACTTGTGCAAAGTATTTGACACTGTCCCACATGACATCCTTGTCTCTGAATTAGAGAGACGTTGATTTGACAGATGGACTACTCAGTGGACTATCAGTTGGCTGGATGATCACACTCTAAGAGTTGCAGTCAACGGCTTGATGTCCAAGTAGAGACCAGTGATGAGTGGCATTCCTCAGGGAATTTGGGTATTGGGACCGGCACCACTTAACATCTTTGTCGATGACATGGAGAGTGGGACTGAGTGCACCCTCAGCAAGTTTGCCGATGACATCAAGCTGTGTGGTGCGGTTGACATGCTGGAAGGGATGCTGTCCAGAGGGACCTTGACAGGCTTGAGAGGTGGGTCTGTATGAGCCTCATGAAGTTGAGGAAGACCAACTGCAAGGTCCTGCACATGAGTCAGGGCAATCTCAGGCACAAATACAGGATGAGTGGAGAATGGATTGAGAGCAGCCCTGAGGAGGAGGACTTGGAGGTGTTGGTTGATGAGCAGCTCAACATGATCCAGAAATCTCTGCTTGCAGCCCAGAAAGCCAACCGTATTCTGGGCTGCATCAAAAGACGCGCAACCAGCAAGTCAAGGGAGGTGATTCTCCCCTTCTGCTCTGCTCTCATGAGACCCCACCAACAGTACTATGTTCAGTTCTGGGACCCCCAACACAAGATCATCATAGACCCTTTAGATCAAGTCCAGAGGAGGGCTGTAAAGATGTCAGAGGGCTGGAGCACCTCTCCTATGAAGACGGGCTGAGAGAGTTGGGGTTGTTCACTCTAGAGGACAGGAGGCTTCGGGGGGACCTTCTAGCAGCTTTCCGGTACCTAAAAGGTGGTTACAAGAAAGCTGGAGAGGGACTTTTGACAAGGGCATGTAGTGACAGAAGGGATAATGGCTTAAAACTGAAAGAAGGTAGATTTAGATTAGATATTAAGAAGTTCCTCCCACTGAGGGTGGTGAGGCACTGGAACAGGTTGCCCAGAGAAGCTGTGGATGCCCCATCCCTGGGAGTGTTCAAGGCCAGGTTGGACAGGACTTTGAGCCACCTGGTCTGGTGTAAGATGTCCCTGCCCATGGCGGTGATTTGAACTAGATGATCTTTAAGGTCCCTTCCAACCCAGACCGTTTTGTGATTCTATGACATGAATCCCGCTTTACAGCTCTGACATTTCAGTGCTTTCCCATGTTTCTAGCGGTGCCGCTGCCCTCTCCCTGGTGTGATGCCGGACTACCTGTGTGCATCATTTCACCAACAAACTCTGAATTCCTCCTCTATTACTTCTTTATAACTAGTTTGCTTATGTGACTGGATTTGTTCTGACTTGAATGTTTTGTGTAAAGAACAGTGTAATCTCAAAATGTTTTTATTATCTGCATAACCTTAACAATTTACTAGTAAAATAAGAAAACGTTGTTTTATGGAGTGAACCAAGGAAGCCCCTACACTGCTGACCACTTAAGTGTCATGCGGTACAGTGATGGAAACAGCCCAGTTACATACAGCCTTTCCTCAGCACAGGTGGTACCATACTGGGCAAGATGGACCTTGGATCTGAGCTAGAGGTTGTCCTTTTGAGACTGGTTTTGTCTTCTGTCATCCTGTCACTGGAGGATAGTAACCGGGTAACTCGCTCATCAAGAGTTCGTTAATAACTGTCATGAAGCAGTGAAGGAATACCAAAATGTGTATGTTTTTAGTAGTTTGGATCTGCAGGGTTAAGCACACAAGTTCACTTATGAGACTTAACACATGCAAATAGCATTTTTGAACATGTGGTAAAGCATATTGGATGCATCAAACCATCATTCTAGGCTTGGAGTTCCCCCCACCCCGCCCCCAACTACTGCTTGTGCTGCAAAATGTTGGCAGGCTGGCCTGCAAATGTGGAGGTACAGACTGCACCTGCTACAAGCTGGCTGCATTATCAGGTGTTTTTGACAAAAAAATGTCACCTCTTCAGTTAAAGGTAAAGCTATAGCCCTCGTGTTTTGGTGGCTGTCAGCAATCCACTAACTTATCTCACTTTTTGAAAGTAAAGAATAGCTGGCTCAGTTCCAGCTTACACTGAGTGAAGTGTGAGATGCACAGCTTGAATATTTGTTGTCTTTAATATTGTACTCTATAATTGGGCACAAATAATGCTTTAGATTTAACACAGAAACACAAAACAAAGGTTGAAATACACTGAAGTTCTTATTTCTTAGGAAAAATATATGCTGCTGGCACAAAGTCTCTTTAACATACTGAGAGGAGAAAATGATTATTTCATTAGCTTACTCTATTTAAAGCAGAGGGCTTAAATTAAATTCACAGCACTGGATTAGAGTATTTGATTTGTAACCAGTTCGGTCTGTAGTATGAGAAATGTTTATGCCTGCACTGCTACTGGAAGAAGCAGTATTAGACACCCCCATATCATCGCTGTCTCTGTTTCAGAACAAATATTAGTGCAGATATGCAGTTAACTGGCTGGGGGATCTGATACAGGTGAAAAGAAATCAATTTTAAAAACTCAAAAGCTAAAACAAAATCTTAAACTTGGCCAAAGAATGGTCCCACCATCTGACCTTACAAACATCTGGCATCATCTGAAAAGGTGATAAAGGGAGAAAGACTGAATGGGTGGGAAGGTGTGACTGCTTTATTTTTTTAATGCAAATACTACCTTGTGTCAATTTAAGGCTGTAGTTTGTCGGTTTCACTTGAGTAACTGGTGTACAGAATCATTTGTATTAGTAATACCAATTAATATCATTTTGTACAAATGCTACCTATCTAGTG
Organism: Podiceps cristatus; assembly: GCA_000699545.1. Taxonomy (NCBI): domain Eukaryota; kingdom Metazoa; phylum Chordata; class Aves; order Podicipediformes; family Podicipedidae; genus Podiceps; species Podiceps cristatus. The sequence continues at coordinate 20,677 of KL269119.1, read as the reverse complement.
TAGCAGAAGTATTTTCAGTTCCACAAATTGCATTTAGAAAATGCTAACATCTGAACATACACCTTGCTTGTCTTACCAGTAGTGTGTAAGGTGAGACTGATAAATGAAACCCAAACCCATTGTAACATATAAAAAAAACCCCAAACAAACAAACCAAACACCACACAAAATAAAATTTGTCAGTGCATTGTCACATATTTATGGTATTTGATGTCCTGATCAGGAGAATAAAAAAATGAATTGAATTTTAAGGTGTTTATCCAAATAAAATTTTACCTTAGAACAGATGCGATCACTCAATTATATATAATTACTAAAATTTATAGGAGAGAGCATGGACAGTTGACTTCTTAATGCCAGAAGACAGCGCGATGGTGACCCTCCTCTCAGTGCATATTCTCCTACATATTTTCCTGCCCCTCTTAACTATTCCGTCATATTCCTTAAGCGTCTTTCTTTCTGCCAGCTTACTTATGTAGCTGACAGTGTTGGCTAAAGCCAAGTCTTTGATTCAGACTGGAACCTGCCGGTTTCACAGGGAGGCTGGAACTGAGATCAAGAGACACCCAGTTTGCTTCCAACAAGTCTCCTGGCAGACAAGATACCGGAGAGGGGGAAGAAAGAGCAGACTGTTCCTTAAAAACAAGCAGGCGAGAAATAGCAAGAGCAGAATAGCAGAACGTGCTCCTTAAAAAAGAAATGCTCAGATGCAGTACAGTCTAGCTGGAGTGCTCAGACCTGAAATCAGTCGCACCGGTTAACGGTGCTGGTTTGCAGTGCTGGGAACTCTCAAACAGATGGATTGCACTGCATAGAGAAAATGGGAATGTCTGAAACCAGCCATAAAAAAGCAGCATAAAAGGTAGGTTAATGATTCGTTGCTAGGTGATCTAATGATTTGATCCTTTTTCTGTTGCTCGCTCTCTCTCTTATGGTGGTATTTATTTTTATATACATTCTGTACATTATGAAAGATACATTTATATTAAGGCAGGGCTTTTTGGGGTGTTCTTTGGCAAAATATTTTTTTCTTCCATTTGGTCTCTTGCCTTCTCTTTTTTTTCCTTCAGTATTCCTGTTTCTCTGACCTCATTATTATTTTTGAGCTGCTTTTGTGATTTGACATTGAAAACAGTTACTCTAACAAAAGAAGCACAGCATGTTACTTAGACTTTACAAAGTGTCGGATGGGGATGCTCAGGACTTAATGTTGCAGCCTAAAATCAAGAATTCCAAGTTCATGGAATAAATCGGGAGCTTTTATTAAATAAAACTTACTTCTCAGTGGAGAGATGCATACCCTCCTGACAAAGGTGGAATGCTCTACTTTCTCCCTGTAGCCCAGTTACAGTTATAAAATATGGAACAGAATATGGAGGCCAAACCCATGAGCTATATAAGGCATCAAGGCACAGGAGGACACGACCTGTTTTCTTAGGTAGCAGAGTCAGAGTTCAGTTCAGCATGAACCAGGAGGGCATAACTAGACAGGGGAGGCAGAGTTGGATTAACAAGTTACCTTGTAGCAAGAGCTTTTGAGCTGCTTTGCTTCACAGGTCCCTGGAAGTATTTTTGACAGAGATAGGGATTCTGTATAAAAAAACCTTATACATGCTGACTTGCTGCTCTTGGTTTCTTTTGTCCCCCATTGGAATAGTTGAACCATAGGTGGGAAGAGTGCTCTTCTGTGTCCTTCAATCTCTCTTTGGCATGACAGCATAGGCATGTTAGGTCAAAATACGGGCTAACGTGTGTGTCTCAGCAGAGCAAGAGTGATGGCTCTCACCAGAACAAAATCAGATTCTAGTTTAGGTTTGATTTCTCTGTGTGTGTTTGTCTTTTCTGACCAGTCTAGATACAGTGTCTTGTTGCTGTAGGGGTGTACAGTCTCTCATTTCCACCTGTGCCTCAGTCTCTGGAACCACTTACGCTTATGCAGTATAACATGCATAAGAAACGTGAGTTAGTACCACTCAGGAAGAGGATCGCTCACTTTCTGTAATTCATGAATGTCATTGAAAGGGATGGAAGCCAAAAGTAACCTTGCAGCAAAGCTGATTTTTCTTTTAGGCAAAAGAATCTCATAAAAAAATGGGGAAGAGGAGAGAATCCTCTATCACAATTCATAGCTTTTGAGGTCTGGATTGTCTGTCAATGCTTACTTCTATGTCATTGCCAGTTCTGTGCTAAGAAGGAGGTACAGATTATTAGATCCCCAAAAGCTGAGCACATTTTTAATAAATGTCCACTTTTTTTTTTTTTTTCCTAAAAAAAAAAAAAAGCAAGATGCAAATAAATAATAAAAGAATGGCTGATTTGTTTGAAATTTTTCCAGGCGAACAGTAGGGGTTATATGAGAGTCAGCCTGGGCCCAACAGAGCGGGCATTGAACCAGACCTAATAAGAACAACTGGACCAAATACCCTTATTATGTTCAGTAACGGAGGTTTTTTGTAGTACAAGGACTTTAATGTTGTAATCTTAATGGCTAGAGGTAACAAACCAGGCTGAATGGGAAGAGGAAAAAATGAAGTCCAAAGCAATTAGAAAAATCTCTTTTGTGGATTTTAGGTATTGCCAGCCACATTTGTGTCTTTTTACAGACGAATGGGCTTTTCTGTCACTGTAAGAATGAATTGTAAAGTAACGGACTTGAAGTAATTATGTCCTGTAAACCTACAATAATAACAATAAAAGTTTTTTGAAGTTCAGACGTGCGTGTAGTTGGTCCAGCCAACCAAGTGGATCAGCAGTTGAGCAAGTTTGCCATTTGGGGTTCACAGGATTCAGGAGCATTTTAGGAAAAACAGTTGGATAAGGCAACTCCTGGGAAGAAGTAACTGAAGAGTAGGAGTCACAGCTGGTCACCGATTCAAGCAAGGTTCTTGCCATCTGCATTTCTAGACTGCTTTCAGTTACCAGCAGGTGCTGGAAAGTGTTCTGACTCAGATGGAGGTATTTACCCCAGCGCAGATGGAGAACAGTGTAGGTTGAGAGGTCTGGTCTCAACCTCTTCATACCTTGCGGCATTTGGAGAGTGAGCTCATGGTCTTGTGTCTTCTTATGATGCTTTTTTCTTTTGCTTCTTAAACCTCACCATTTTTTGGAGAGGGGGGAGGTAATATATGGTTACATTTATAAAAGTATCTCTTCTAACCTGAACAGAGGGAAGCTGAGCTGTGCTCATATTCCTAAAAGCTGTCCCAAGAGGTTTATCCTGCCTGAACCCAGACTGCACCCGAGCAGCAAATGCAGAACTCGCTGATATGCTTCCCCAGCCTCCGTAAGGAAGCCATCCGAGTTCATGGAGCTTGCCTGCAGGATGGAAACTATGTGTCCCAGAACATGATACATTCATCCAGCACGCTAGATGCCTCCCAGAAGCTCTATGTGTGCAGCTGGATAACGTTGCATCCCACGTTTTCTCCCTAAAAAAAAAAAAAAAAATTTAACAAAAAAAAAAAAAATTGAAAAATGCAAGCAATTAGAACCTGTAGTGTTTTTTATAAGGGTGTTAGTTGTATTTCATCTCAGTATCTCAGTCCAAAATTTTATCATAGTCTGTAACACACGAGAAAATTATAGGTGACATTTTGTTGTACCTTATCTGCAAATGCTTTCCTAGATCTGTCAGTGATATCTGTCTTGTTTTCTGCCTAGGGTTTCATATTTGGTAGCAGTGCTGCAGTGCCCCGGGATTTCATCCTTGCGCTGTCCCTTGCAGCACGCCGACAAAGCCGTGTGGGAAACTGGCTGAAAACTGATTTGCGACCCCCTGCCAGCCTGGTTCATGGCACGGCTGCGGGGCAGAGGGTGCAGCATGAGGACTGAAAGGGCTTGTCACAGGCAGGAGGAGGGCTTGACCTGCTGAAGCTGGTTTTAACAGGGCTTCCAGATGTATCATCTGGAAAACATGCAAGGTTATAGCTGGAGGAGTTCAGGTGCTCCGGGTCAGTTCACAGCATACCCCAAACAGTAGTTGCACTGAGCCAAACAAGGGATGGGTGAACTGTGCCACGGAGCAAGGACTCTTTAAATCGCTGATACCATAATGTCAAACCATGCTGCTTAATACTGCTCAAGAACTCTCATTCCTTCATATTTGGGGGTTTTTTTCCTCTGAAGCTGTGAATTATTTACATACCAAATACATTTGCATGCAAATATTTTTGTATTATATTATTGAATGTAGATATTTGCATGTTAAAATGTATTTTCATAATACACTATCTCATCCTACAAATCTTGCTTCTCTTTGTTCTTCAAACCTGAGAAAATGTCCCTCCTCAGTACCCATTTGAGGAACGGTGCTCCTGAGTGTGCTTTCTGAGCCTGATGCTTTGTGTGAAAATTCAGGTGTCTGCTTTTCAGCTTTTGATCCAGTTCTGTTTGTGTTTACAAATGCTTATCAGGTATTTTAATCAAGTTTTAAGTGTAGCTTTCTACCAAGACATGAAAGGGCTTTTTTTTGTTTTCTCCTAGTGTAATAAGTTTCATGGCGTTTTTTTTTGTTGTTTTTTTTCCTAATGTAATGAGCTTCAGTGAGAATCTTTTGCATATAGTTGAACACAAGAGGAGAAAAGCTAAAACTCAGCTATGTGCTATGGATGGAGCCGCGGTCCTGTGTGACCCAACATACGGCCTTATCTGCAGCCCCCTCGGTGTCTCCGAGTGCCTCCTAAAAGCGCAGGCATCGGCCGGCGCTCCACAGAGATCCCCTGGCAGGCTTCGAGTGGCCTGGCGCCCCGTCTTTGAGCTGGGGTTGTGAGATGCTTCGGAAATTCTGTAACTGAGGAATGACTTTGTTAAAGTTGGGAGATGAGCTCTGAGAGGATGTTAAACAGAGGTCCCGTCTTCTGGGTGTTTGGTTGAACGTGCCAGGAAGGAGAGCTATATAAAAACCATGGGGGGGAGTGATGAGTGCAATGTAAAATGATACAGGGAAGTTTGATGTAAAATATATTATATGGGCATTTCAGTTGTCATAATTCTTAATTGTGTGCTGTTTGTTTTTTATTTTAACTTGAATAGCGATGGTTATGCAGTATCAGAGAACTCATTAATTTTTTTTAAACACTTTTTTGGATTTTTTTTCCCATAGTTTTCTGATTATGATAATTATTCACTTTTTCTCCTTTCATTTTAGACATTGTTCTGGAAATTATATTTAATGCCTTCATTTTAATTGTTAATCATTCCTCTTTTTTCTTTGTTTCAGGTGAAGCCTACCATCTGCACTATTGAAGCATGAGTACTGATGCCAGTCAGGTGGTGATCACTACTCCTCCTCCAGCCACGATGCCTCACAAAGAGCGGTACTTCGATCGCATCAATGAGAATGACCCAGAGTATATCCGGGAGAGAAACATGTCTCCTGACCTGAGACAGGACTTCAATATGATGGAGCAAAGGAAGAGGGTCACTCAAATACTGCAGAGCCCTGTGAGTGGGATTAAGGGGGGATGAGAATGAGATAGTGCTATTTTCTGAGATTCCTGATTAACTTTTTGAGACTTAAAAAAAGAAATCTATGTCACAGCTAGCTAGAATAACTCTGGACCATCTTATAAGAGTCACTGAACAGATTATCCAGCATTTTCTTCACAGGCAAAAAACTACGCACACAAACAGCCTTTATTGCGTTGGTTTTTTTCTCCTGATGCTTTTGTGGTCTTATGCTTCACTGCAGTATTACAAAAAGATCTGGCTGGATACAGAGTACTTAATTAAAACTTAGGGGCAGGGAAGAGAGTGAAGGAGTCACCAGTCAAATAGGAACAAATTAGGGCATTACATGGTGTTTTCTTTCTGGGTTTGAATATTAACCTATCGTTTGCATCAAGAATGCTTTAATTAACATTTTTAATAGGGTTAAGTTTGTTTAATAGCTAGACTATGTGGTCTTTTCATGTCCTTGGGGGTGATCATACACATATGTGGCCATATTAGCACTCATCTACTGTTTTTGTAACTTCAGTACTTGTGTAGGCTACTTATAAAACTATTAAATCTATTGAACCCCCCTCAAATTAGTTTTAATTTATAATTTAATGCATGCATTCTTTGGATTTAACCTGGTGAATACATTTGAAAGTAATACTGTTGCCTTGAGTATTTTGAAGCTCTAGGGAGTAAGGACTGTGCGAGGGTGAGCCTTTGGGGGCGTTGGGGTGTAATGTGAGTAAAGAGGATAACAGACTGGGAAGGGGTTGAGCACCTTTACAGATCCTTGTCTCTTCAGTTCCTCTGTAAGTTGGGGTGCTTCTTCTGTAATTTTTTCTTTTTTTGAAGCTTTTCCATATGTAATGAGATTGCAAACAGCTGTTAGTAATCTCCCTATTATAGTCATCCATGAATAACAGGATTGTTTGCTAAAGTGTTGTCGTGGAGTGCCTCTTGGATCTGTGTGTTGCTCTGAGCATAATGTGAACCTGTTGACTAAGGAATTTATTATTTTCAAGTCAGTTTGTGCAAGCTTGGTTTTGCAGCCAAGCTCTTTTAGAAAGAAAATACTCCAAGGAGGTATTGCATAATGCTTTAATCATGATAATTTTATGTTAAACAGTCGATTATAAAATGTGATTGGAGTCTGTTCCTTCCTGTTAAAATATTAACATTATGAGTAGCCAGGACTCACAGCAAAGATGAAATCTTTAGCCTAACAGATAAAAATAAGTAACAGAGATCTTGTTTGGGTTAGTATGTGTGTTATTCTTTGGTCCTTTCGATGGCAATATTGAATCTGATGAGCGTGGCTATTTCCTTAATATTTTGGGGGACCTTTTGCCAGATCTGCCAAATGTAATAAATGTCCCTTTGCTGTAGCCTTTGTGGGTTTTTTTAATAGATGCAATGTCAGCATGCAGATTTTAGGAACGGGGATGAAGAAGGGTAACCCTTGAGTCTAGGTAACTGTTTTAACAGAAGGCTGGGGGACAAAGAGTCACTGTTAGTGTCATGCTGCAAGAGAAGCTGAGCCCAGCACATTTTGGAAAGTGACTGGAGCTGCCAGTAAGTTGCAAATTTTTGTTGTGTAAGGGAACAGTTGTCCAAATAAGCCAGGGGCCTGCTGCCTGCTTGGCTGTTGGCATCTGCCAGGGAGAAACAGGAACGTGGGAGCTGAGTGTGTGATCAGGCACAAAGACAAGGTGTCTGAGCTACCAGTTCCCCTCAAGTATCTCCTTTTATTGTCTCTTTTCTTAGTAGAGAAAACTTAGAGGAACCCTGCTATGATTTCTTGTGTGAGGAAATAAAAGCATTTTTAATACATTATCTGGACTAACTGTCCATCAAGCAAATTTCATAACTGATTTGGGGATAGAAATGGCATTATTTCTTCTAGGTTCCAGCTGCGATGTGCCCATAATGTTCTTGAGAGTCAGGACTGAAAACAGTTATCTTACCTCCTCCTGAATACAGTATTTGTCACAAAAGGGCCAGAAAGCATTTTTGCTATTACCAGTCTGCATAACACAGGTTTAGGACTGAATTAACGAGTATTGTGCATAATGTTTTTGTTCTATAGCTGTAGAATTACATTGCATTAGAAGTTTGCATAGACCTTTGTTGCTCCTCTGGTTTATTCCAGTCAACATGGAGGAAATAGTTTGAAGGTGTTTGGAAGAAGAGGAAGAGAGGTTATCAGACACATTTTAAAGAAGAGCTTGCTCACTGTTAAATCTTCACCCAGTCTTAGATATATGCATTCATATCTTCACCCAGTCTTGATATATGCATTCAGATCAGAGAAATAGTCATTGACTCATCTTCTGGCAAGTATTAGTAAATATGAGGTCTGTGTAGCAAGGATAATAATACCTTTCTTAAAAATACACAAGCATGTACAGCCTTGAGGTGAGCTTGTTTGAACATGCACTTGCTCTGAGCAAAGGATTATGGTGCAAAACTAAAGGGTTAATTAATGTCATATACTAGGAAGCTTAGGTGCTGGTTTAAGTCTGGTTTACTAATAAGCTTTTTTTCTTTCTTTCAAGTAGGAAAATCTAAATCCTTCAGTAAGAAAATAAATTAGGAACCACAGTGTATTTTGTGCAGTGCATGTTATTGTAAGGGCTACAGCCCTGACCAGACATCTTCAGACATCAAACTGCTGCATCTCTCTGATGTGCTGTTTGATGCACATATTGATGTGCAATCTGACTACTCCTCTCTGATGTGCAATTTCCTTTTCCTAAATTAAATAATTTAAAAGCTACTGAAAAGCTATTCCCATTACCTCTGATGTTTGCTCATGTCTTGGAGTCTGTTCATAATAAGTCTTAAACAAATTACAGGAGTTTTATGACTGCTGCCCACGAAGAATGTCTTGACATTATCAGTGAATTCTCAGACATGTTTGTTTAATACTGCATGTAACCTGTGAGCATCTGATAGCCTGGAGAATCTGATAGGACCTACATGTTTGCAGTTTTGTATCTTGTTAGAAAGGTGGAAAGAAATTAAGATTAGCTGGTTGTGAGCAGCCTCCTAGAATCCAGAGGTACTGCTGGCCAATCTTTAAGATAAAGCCATTTAAGTTTTTCAGTAATGTCTGCAAGTTCAGAAGGTTCAGGTACCGTGGACTAATTTTATTGCTTTATATCAGGTCTGAGATATTTGACTTGTAATATATCCAAAATCTGAAAAGGTAGGGAGTTTGGGGTTTGGGGTTTTTTCTGTTTTATTATTTTCCAACTCTGAAATTAAAAACAGTTTTGTCCTTTTATATGCTAAATAATCATATATTGCTTCTTAGCATAACTACCTCTTTCAAAGAGTAAACATTTACTTGCAGTATCATCAAAATCCTTTTTTCGGTTATGGTATACAAGTCCTCCTGGCTTTCATTTCCTTCCAGCATTTCTCTGGTGCCCTTACCATGGCAACTAGAAGCTTCAAAAATATTTTAAAAAAAAAAAAAAAAAAAAAAAAAAAGGCAACGCTTGCACAGTTATGGTGTGTGAAGACTGAACAGTCATTTCAGCACCCAGCTGCATGAACATAAAGGAAAAACTCCCCGCAGCCTTCCCAGGGTGGCCAGGGAAGGTGTCGGGTGTTTCTGCAGGCAGGGAGCAGTTCCATGCTGCTTCTAGAGACCATGTGAAAAACAATTACCTCACCATCAGGAAAGCTAACTACAGGCTTTAGCTAGCAGCACTGTGCATGTAACCTGATGGGAAATTAGGATCAGTGTTTAAATGGCATTGAGTGTCACCTTACATCCACTTCATATCACTCTACTTGAGGAAAAGTGACAAGTCAGAGTGTAAATGGGAGAGGATGCCTTCTTATACATAAAATATACTGTTATATGAGATATATTTCATTATTTTTACTGATGTAAGAAAAAGTTGGAGTAGTCAAATTTGTGTATGAAGTGATGAGCTGAACAGCTGAAATATGTAAACAGAAAAATGCCTAATTATTGGAATTTAAATGCCTGGTATAAGTTTTGAATTTACCAGTGAAAATTTCATGTGGCTTGTTGAGACCCACTGAATGTGCACTTGCTATTTTTACATATGAAACGCACAGTTATTTAGAGCTTATTTGGGTTTAAGTTGATCAGTTTGCTGGCAGGGTCTCATCTATGATTCTATGATTATGATTCTATGATCGTGCTTTGCTTTAATTTCATGTTGGACATAGAGAGCACCTACCCATCCTTTGCGGCTCTGCGGGGTGTTCAGGGAGATTCTGACTAGGTGCTGCCATTACATGAGGGCACTGGTGCAGGTCTAGCCATCCAGATTGCAAAATCTGAGGGTTTTTATGCTGAGGTTAAAAATGTACTTCTCTCTTGTGTCTTGCTTCCTTCCTGCCTTGTACGTGCACGCACACCCCTGCCTCCCACACCAACTGATCTTGCCGAAAAAAGTGGGGGGGGTGGCAGTCCAGCTTAGCAACTCCTCTGTTCAGAGGTCTGCCTTAGCATGCAGCATGCAGGCAGATTTTTCTCCTCAAAAACAAGAAAACCCACCCACACTTGAATCTTTTTTCTGGCTGTGTTATTTTCAAACCATCAGGACATAACTGAAGGACAGTTTGATTTATTTTCTCCCCAGCTTTTGCAGTTGTCTAGCTTGCTTTATTTTGTATCGAGTGAACATGCAGTATTTTCACAACACCACTCTTTTGCGGCAGTTTATTTTCTTAAAATATCAAAGTCCTTTCAGTTCCTCAGAGGTTTCGTCTTCCACTGCCCTTTTCCCACAAGTTCAAAAGCCTTTCAGGTCCTTCAGGAGAGTCAGACTTTGGCTGTGAAGGGCTCACAATCGTCTTGGGGACCTCTCTGCTGGGCAGGCCTCTCGTGTTGCAGCTCCCTCCTCTGGCTTCCGTCTTACCTGACATCTTCCTGACTTCCTGCTGGGGAATAGCTAATTGAATTGCATGTTTTCGTCATACACCAGTGCAGCATTTCGTTCACCAGGGGAGATGAGCTCAACTTGGCACATCATTTAAGAAATGCCAGGAAAGGTCTATTAAGGATCCCCTGATGCTTAGAGCACAAGCCTTATAAGGAGAGGCTGATGGAGCTGGGGTTGTTCAGTCTGGAGAAGAGGAGGCTGAGGGGAGACCTGATTGTTCTCTACAACTACCTGAAAGGAGGTTGTAGCAAGGTGGGGGTCGGTCTCTTCTCCCTAGTAACGAGTGATAGAACAAGAGGAAACAGCCTCAAGCTGTGCCAGGGGAGGTTTAGGTTAGGTATTAGGAAAAACTTCACCGAAAGGGTGGTCAGACATTGGAACAGGCTGCCTAGGAAAGTGGTTGAGTCTCCATCCCTGAAGGTATTTAAAGAACGGATAGATGCGGTGCTTGAGGGCATGGTATAGATGGACTTGGCAGTGATGGGTTAATGGTTGGACTCAATGATCTTAAGGGTCTTTTCCAACCTTGACAATTCTATGATTCTATGATTCTATGTCAGGCTGAATCCGGGGCAGATGGAGGGGATGGGCAAGTTGAGAATTTTAAGCGAGGGGGAATTTGTGTTCAGGGTAGTGCTGTCTTAAATCAAGGCCATCCACTAGATCCATATGAGAAACCAATTCCATTTACCTAACCTCCATTTCTGTAGCCATGACGTGACGATGCAGAATGAATTCATACCCATGTCCTGCACCACAGGCGCAGTTGTGAGTTTTTGTGCTGTTCCCTGCTTCCTTACGTGCAAAAAGAGTTACCTTTCACTCCTCTCTTATTTCCATATTGCTGCTTTACATTTAGTTTCAACTGTGGTTTGCATTAGATATATATGACAACAGTTTCCAAATCGATTTTTTTTTTCCCATCCATATTTCTAATCTTCCTGCTGGTTTTTAACTGCTTGGGTTTGGGTTTTTGTTGTCTTGGGGAGTGTCTGCAGATCCTGTTGTACTTTTGGCACCACGTTCTTTAGATTATTCAGATCATTTGATGACTTTCCTATACTATAGTCTTATATGTATTTGAAGTTTTTAATTGTAAATAACACTCTGATCTGAATGAATTCTCTAGGTAAGTGATAAGGAGATATTAAATAAAATGCATTGTAACAAAATCCACCATTTTTCCTTCATTGACTAGTCTTGTAACTTCTGTCCAATAAGAGCATCAAATTGGTCAGGTGAGAGAAGGAAGAGGCATTTCCATTGCAGTACAGGTAATGAATAACAATTAAAAGGACTGTCTTGGTTGTATTCATTGAGGGGGGGGAGCTGTTAACAATCCTTTGGTTTAGTACACACACTTGTGTACATCCAGAATGCTCCGTGAAGGCTCTTGCCCATCATCTGTCCTGCTGCATTGCCATCACATGTGCTCCCACCCTCCCTACTCCTCTACTTACTGAAAAAACTGCTAATTATGCTTGGAAACATGTAAGACCCCTGACCAGCTGAAACTCAATTTCTTCTAGCATGTTACATTTTGGCCATCTAGCAAGATGCATAGCATGGCCTTACTTGCCAGAAAGCACAAGGGAGGGACTCAGAGCCCCCATTCACAGCAGCAGTCGTGTGAGTGTGGGGATTGCTGGTGCTGGGACTTGGGGAGCTGGGTGTGCTGAAGATGGGCTTTGCAGAGGAGTTCAGTGCCTCAGGTTTTGCTTTAATCATAGGGTATCTGTAGGCCGCTTATCGCGGGAGTAAACACGCTGCTCTGGCTCACGGAGGGAAGCTAGTGTGTACTAGGTTAGAGGAGCTGGAAAAACCGGCGCAGGCTGAGCTCTGTATGGGACCAGCTTGCTGTCAGTCGAGTCGCTGAATCCAGCCCAGATGTCCACACGCTTCACTGCAAGTGAAGATTATTATAACTTTACCTAATTCCCCATATTTAATACAGAGCCTGTTTCTTTCTGTCTTAACACAGATGATTTTTTTTTTTTGGTGGCATTAACACACACTTTTTGTGACTCTTATCTTCTCCCCACCAGCCTTAACTCACTGGCGGTTTTTTTTTGTGGCCAACTCCACCCTTTTCCACTTAGGGCACTGGTTGTTTGTATCTAAACTGCAGTCTTGAAACAGCCTGTTACGAAGCCGTATCGGCTGTTTCGGCAAAGGTCTCTCCGTGGGCAGCTGCGTTTACAGCAGAGGAGTTAAAATTAACGTCTCTTCACCCTGGAGAACAAAATACCAGTTAAGTTTTGAAACTTTTCTTCAGTGGTGGTGATTCGGCTTAGAGACTCTTTGTGGGTGTATTTATATGTAGACAAGTTGAATTAGATCCTTTTAAAAAATGGATTTAAGATACATAAGCTGTGATCAAAAATGGGCAAAAGTGAAAATGGGTGAAGGGGTTTCTTGTATTATTTGGCAGCTTTTAGGCTAACAGTGGTGCTGGTATTAAATGTAGGGACCTCACATAGCCTTTCTAGCTGCTTTCCTGTAGAGTGACATATCAAACTGTTTGGACCTTGCTGTAATTAGTCCTGATGCTTTTTCCTCTTAAAGGTTTGTGATGGCACGGAGTATTTGCAGGTGACTTGTATGCCATTGTTTTCTTTATTTACAGGATTTTTTTTTCTTACTATTTTATTTCTACTTCTTTTGAGTGGATAAGGACTAAAGAGATAAATCATTGATCAACAAACAAGAAGCAGCATAGAAAGATAGTCAAAATACATAAGAGCCTGCATGCCTCTTAACATCCTCAGAGAGCTGCCTACGGAGATGAAAAGATTAATACTAAAATTTTCTAGCAACATTATTGTTCTGTGCTGTATACATGTAAAATAGGTTATTCTACCAAGTTGGTTATTCTAGTTTTTCTGCTTATGTTAACTGAAAAATACCAGTTGTCAACTGGTACATGCAAATGTTGCTTTAACTCTTAAAAGCCCCAGTTTAAGCTGTCAGCTCACACTTAGATTGTCCTTCTGAAAGAAAGTGGAAGTAAATGAGTCAGAACTGAGGCTTGTAACTTTACTCTTCAGAGAGCCCTTGCAGGTCTAAGTTGAAGGACTTTTGCATCTAAGCTGCTTGAGTTTATGATGTGTATTGGGATGATGATTGCAAATATTTCTGGAGAAGTAATTTTACGATGCCAGAAAGACATTGACCTAATCATGCAACTAATGACTCGGATCAAGAAAAGCTGTATTTGTTCTGAAGGCTGCAGTACTGTGTAAGGCTGTCTAAGCTGGTATAAAAGAGCTGGCTGGAGTTTTAGAAACAGAAAGTTTAGGTGCAGATTTAGGAACAGGCTAAGCTGCCCTGTGTGTTTTTACTAGTGAGTTGTCGGGACATTCACATCCTGGTGCGAGGTAGTAGAGTGGCATCAGAAGCTGGGTGAGATGGAAGCAGAGCGGCCGGGCACCGCTGGCTCAGGGCAGTCAGGTCAGCAGCTGGCAGGCTTGGCTGTGCATGGGATGCTTTGGGTCGTGGTGTAAGTGCAAAACTATGTTTGCCTCTGGTATAATTCAGTCTAGTTCAGCCCACTGCAGTTTTGAAGAGAACCACCTCAGCTGGCAGTAGTGGAAGGGGAGTTTGCAGCCTGCTGCGTACCGAGGTTGGGCTGTTTGCTTAGGTGGCTGGCTGCTGCTGGGTGAATAAAGCCTCTACTCGGCATCCTGGTTGTGCCTCTTGTTTGAAATGTTGCTTTGCCTTCTTTCTGATAGCCGTCATGAGCCCAGTTT
>JMFS01057628.1:0-10583 GCA_000699545.1 Podiceps cristatus | reverse complement strand
CGCTTCTTTCCCTCCTCCTCTCCCCTCCTCTTCTCGCCTCCCGGCCCCTCTCGGTTCCCCGAAGGCGATGGCTGAGAGGCCGGGGAGCACCGGGGGAGCACCGCCGCCGCCCGCTTGGTTCTTGCCCGGTCCCCGCGGTCGTTCCCAAAGCGACATCTCCTCCTTCTCCTCCTCCCGGAGAACCTGCCTTCTCCGGTCCAACGTGGGCGGCTCAGGTAAGGGGGAGGGAGGGGAGGGTCCTCGTGTCCCCCCTCCACCCGAGCTGAACTGGGGAATCGGGGAAAAGACATCCTCCACACCCTCCTCTGCCCTCCCAGACCTCTGACCGTCTTCTCTCGGTGACCAAAATGTGGTCCCTGGTTCACGCGGTGCTTGATCTACCCCTTGAAATGATGTTTGTCAAGTTCCTGGCTTTTCATACCTGCGTTCTCAGGTTTAAATGAACCCCAGTAAAGTCGTGGGTACCTAAAGCATCTCTGACTGCAAGAGCAGAAAAGCCCCAGGAAAGCTTCAGGCTGAATTGCGGGGACATCAAAACTCTCATCCTGCAGCTTCACACATTACGATTCAGTTGTATGCGAGGATTTTACCTCGTCGCCTTCAGGTTTTTAATTAACAAGTGAGGCAAAAACCCGTGAGAGTCAGTACCCCACCATCCTCCTTCAGGAGATGACCACTGAAGTTCACACGGGATGATTTGGGGTGGAAGCTGGCCCTTTGGGACAGGGTAGGCTTCCTGCAGGATTCGGAGTAACTTTGCTGCGTGAAATCAGAGGAAGTGAAGGTCCTAGTTTACAGTGCAGATTTTTGAAAGTGGACAAAGTAAAATAAATACACATTCAGTTGGGCTATTCTTCAGGCTATTTCCTGAGGTCAGGTAAAATGAAATTCTGGTCTCTGTGCTGTTGAGCACATTTTGAAAATGTGTGCGCGCCTGGTTGCAAATCAGCCCTGCTCTGTTGGCTGAAGGAAGAATGTAGGTACATACAACCCCAGCGATGTAGGTATTTTGGACACACTCGTACACTCTACTGCACAGAGGTACCCGTGAACCACAACACCATCAGGGAAACTCCAGAGTGCACTGAGGAACCTCTTCTGCTGCAGCACAAGTAGGACAGCAGAGCGTGTGATCCGCTCTGCAGTAGACCACAATGCCCTCTTATGTTTTCTCCTCAGGGAGGGTTAAGATGAAGCAGATCATTCGCTTGGAGAAGCTCAAATGTATGGCTATGCTTGGCCGATGAGGACAGAGGGAGTGAAAACTTGCTTAGTCACATAGGAGCAATTAGACTCAGCTTGTGGGGCCAGAGGCTGCAAGCCCAAACAACTCTATGTGCCATTTTCTGTATCATTTTCTGCTCTACCTTTTTTCTGTGTCTACTTAAAAGTTATGTCGAAGGACATTTGGGACAGGGAGGTTGGTTTGTCCAAATCAGAAGGGACTACTTTTAGGTGTAAGGTGTATTTCAGCACTGTCTGGAAGAGTGCTGCATGAACAATGCCCTGCGACTTGATGTGTATGCAAGATGCCTTAACCTGGATGCAGAGGGGTTGCCACCAAAGTTGACAACATTGAGACTATGTCAATGTTCGACTATGTTGGTTGTTAGCTTAGCTACAAAGACTACTATCAATGAGCTGGGTTCATTACAAGGGACTGGCTAATCCAGTGGAGGTAAAATGACGGTGTTTTCAAAGACATGTTGTTATTTGTAGTTTCTTACACACAGAATTGAGGCCTCCCTGTTGCCCTACTTGATTTTTTCTTTTAATTTTGAGGATGTGCTTCCTGCCAGCAAGTGACAAGAGTTGCCTTCTTTATTGGTTTTTTTTTGGTTTTGGTGGGGTTTTTTGGCATTTTTTTCTTTCATTCTGTATTTTCTCCACTGCTGCTTCCTGTATTTTTTTCCAGCTGCTCATTCGGCGCAACAAAAATACTTACATGCTGCCACACAACTGTTGATTCCCTCTTTAAAAAGGCAAGTATGCATTAAAGATGCAAAGGTGTTTAATCTTTAATGTGGAGTTTAGAGAATTGGTTTTATACTGAGATGCCATTAAAATAACTTGCTTTTTCATTCCCCCACTAACCCAGAGAACAACCGTAATGGGAACAGAAATGTGAAGCACTTAGAGAAACAGTATGAGCCTTATATTTTTGCTTCTACCTCTTTCTCTAGCTGTACCATTTGATTAGTTTAAAGTAGGTCACTCATTTACATCAGATGTTACCTGTGCTCCAGCTGCTCTGTTTAAAAAAGAATAATTTGCATTTTAAATAACCTGCAAAATGTTTGCTTACCGCCTGTTCCTGGAGTGATTGACTTGCAACAGTTGAAGTCACAAGTTGCAGTTTCTGTTGCATATTTGTCTTCATTTTCGAGATCGTCTCACCAGTTGTGCAGAGAAGATGACATTTTCTCCTCGCACTCCATCAGTGATGGGTTGATACTCCTATAGACAGTTTGCACTGTCATGTGTTTTACCACCCCACCCGCCCACCCCCGATCCATCATTCTCAATGCAAGATCTGTTAATAGGCAGTATCTGTAGAGACCCTTCTAGCAAAGGAAAATATAATAGCCTTTCTAAAAGTGGCTTTGGCAGTGGCTCATAAAATGCATCTGTTTTTTTTTTCTAGATGAGATACTGTATGTATCTCGGTCATAAAGTGAGGCTGGTCGGGTGGTCCTCATGTTTACGCTGCCTGTGCTTTCTTACCTTCACTC
Source organism: Podiceps cristatus (assembly GCA_000699545.1). Classification (NCBI taxonomy): domain Eukaryota; kingdom Metazoa; phylum Chordata; class Aves; order Podicipediformes; family Podicipedidae; genus Podiceps; species Podiceps cristatus. The sequence goes on along the minus strand of JMFS01057628.1, from coordinate 7,851 downwards.
CTTCCTCTGCTATTATATACTGAAAGTAGCAACTTCCTGGTATCACTTTACAGAATCTCACTTCATCAGCTGCTGTCCAGTTTGTGAGGACAGTATATTTTCAGGTTTTTTCTTCTTCATAAAGCTGGCCTTTTATGGTTATTGGTAGAAGATTACATAATTTCCCTCTCTGGCCTTCACCTCATGCGTCATTACCATCAGGCCTTTACCTTCCAACTCTTTCTTTACTTCTGGCAAACCCTGGGAGGAATGGGGTGATCCTCATCCTGAGTAAGCATGGAATGATTTAGACTCTGAAAAAGTACAATGTCAATGAAGTTCAGAGCCCCTGTGGCAGGCATAGCCTTCAGCATTTTGGTACGCCCCACCTGACAACTGGCTAGTTTGTCAGAGCATCTTTAGGAGGTTTGTGAAGAAAAAAATATTCTCCTAAAATTTCAGAGTAGCACCAGAGCCACACCAAGAATGTTACATGAATACCTTTAAGCAGCCTTTCATGTTTAGTGACTAGATTTAAACCCACCTTAAAGGTGGATCAAGTTACCCAAGTTTCTTGATTTGTCCAGCATAGATGGGGACCAAACTGCATTTGAAATAAAGAGCCTCTTCAAATGCTTTCCCAGAAGTTCTCCAAAATCTAGATTTGGTGGCCATGGGGCTGAGTGCAGCTCTCAGCGTGAGAGGTGAGCCCCGGGGTGCAGAGTGGAGGGGGAAGCTACTGCTTTATATCAGCCGCCTTTGTGATCCAGTTGTGACACGACACCGACGGTTCCATTTGTGACAGCCCTCAGGCAGCAACCTCAGCTACTGCAGTTCCCGACCTTTATCTGCATGTCCACGTAGACAGCTTTCAGTTTGCTCTCTTTTTAGTGTTGTGGTTTTTGCTATACAGCCTTGCATTTTGTTCCGAAGGTGGTGAGGTTTGTGGTGAGGTACATCTTGGTGAAAAGGGAACTTTACTGCTCAGACCAGAATTCAAAAACCCACCCATTTCTCCACTCCAGGACTGACTTTGTCATATTGTTGCAGTTCCTCTTGAGGTCTTGCTGTTTAGCAAGAACTAGAAGTTTCAGGTAATTTGTTCCACTGCTAAGAAGCACACCTTTCAGGTAGGGAGATGAGCTCCTCATGCATCTTTCCACTCCTTTCATACTTTTTTCCCATGCCTTTCTGATGACAGATGAAAAAAAAAAAACAAAACAAAACAAAAAACAACCAAACAACCCACTACCTGAGAATTTAGACAGCAATTCATCAGTACCTCAGGATATACCCCAGATGCTGGATTTCATGCAGCAGACAGTGAAAGGCTGAGCGCAAATGATAGTCCTGCCTCAAAACTTGTAGATCCCAGGATTATTCTGGGGATTTTGGGCTAGCAAAATGGTCCTTCACATGTTAATTTATTCAAAATGATAATGAGTAACAGCTACAATTCCTTCTGCTGTTGACTCCAGAATAGGGTGAGCGAAAGGATGGCTTAAACTCACCCACTTCAGTGAAGAATCAGGGAAGATGTCATGTAGTGATCAGAGTGGGCTGATGTGGGATGGGAAGAAAACTGATGATTTTTGGAATTATTGGAGCTTTTAATGATTAGAGTGCTCCACTTTCCATACTTAACAAATGTCAGGTTCTCTTCTTAAAGGACAAACTTCCTGGCTGATGTAAAGGAAATAAAATGTTTTTAACACCTGGAGGCTTTTGAACATCTAGAAAGGGTGAAACCCAAAAAAAAGTCTTATCTAGAGATTGACTTGACTACCTGGGGGCTCAGAACCTAGGGCAAGGCTTACATTTTGGCTAGGTACATATGTAGCTGTTAAGGTTTGCCTTTATTTCCCTCTACACTTGTATTTCCCAAAACGTCTACAGATTCTAGTTTCTCGGATCCGATTTCTATATACATCAAGCAAGAGTCCTATCAAAGTCTATGGGAGCTGAGTTCAGTGTTTGTGAAGAAGACATCAAATGTGCTTTGGGAGAGCAGTTTGAAAGATGGTGGTTTTCAGTCATCACATGGGGGTGCGGGGCAAGCAGCCTCATGATGTGGAAGAACACTCATAACTAAAGCAACTGGTTTTGCAACATTATGTGAAAATACGGGAGTTATGGGAAAATGTGATTCTCCATTGTATCAAGCAGGACTTCTTTGCAACATAAAAGTACAGAACTCTGCAAGAAGCCCAAGGCAGATAATTTGGGGTAGAAAACTATAGTAGAAGTTAAGACAAATCATCATTGTTGGGGATTTACAGACTAAACTCAATATGACTGTGTAATTTCCAAGAAATCGTGCATCCTGTCCCTAACTCCACATTAATATTTTTCCATCAATTAGAAAATCTGAACCATCAGAAAGAGGCAGTGACCATAACCATATGAAATTTGACATCTGCTTCTGGAATTGAAGCATCTACTTTATAATCTGGAAATACGCATAGACCATCATCCCATAATGTTAAATCTCATTCCAGTTGTCCTTACATGTAACTTGTAGTTTCAGAAGTGTGCTGAAGAAAATTCTAGGAATCATACAACATTTTGTTCTGTATGCCTTGATAAAGTTTAAGTCTGCCTGAAAACCAGTTTAGTTTATAAGATTAGGTGGCCGTCCAGGGAAGAAGTGTGTGCCAGAATATCGCCAGCCATTTCTAATATGAGTTTATACAATATTGCGTATGAAGTAAGAATCTGCCTGTTTTATCCTGGACTAAAAGACATTGTTCCACACCAACTCTTGTAGAATAATTGGGGTATGTCCTTGGTATTAACCCTGATTAAGTGTGAAATGGGGAAGACTGGGAACACTATGATTTAAAAATACAAACCATGTATGCTATGTGTCATTGACACATGACCCAGTTTCTGGGACAACAACTTTACAGTCAAATATTCACACTTGGGCTCAGGATTAAAAAAAAAAAAAAAAAAAAAAAGAAAGAAAAGTATTTTCTAAGTGTGCTAACAATCTTCATGGTTGGCTAAATTGGACTGCAAACATTCGCAGCATATGATTTAATGCGTATTTTGCAGCAACTAATCAGTAGCCGACTGTGTGATCTGTTCAGCATTTTGCTACTGTGCGTGGTTTAGTTTCTCAAGGCCCTTTGGCATTTAGCACTTTGCTGATGTGTGGCTTCTAGCAAGTAACCATTTAATATCAGACCGCAAGTCAAGTATGAAACCTGAAGGAGTGATCTAAAGAGCAGCTGAAGAAGAATTCTTATTCCTTCTCTTGCTGAATGTAAACAACTTCTTCCAAAAAAGCTTTTGTTTTGGTTTTAAAACCTAAACATTTCATCAGTCAAATTCATCGTTAACATAAATCATTATTTTTCTTCCCCACTGCCTCCTACTCTTTTTACTATTGTTTCCCGAAAAAGCAGGCACTACTTAGGGTCAAAGGGCTGCAGATGGTTGTCAGGTTTTTTAAAGATTGGTGAAGAATTTACATTTTTATTTATTTTTGCTTTTTGAAGTCAGAATCTCTTCAGTGCCAGAAATTCTGTAGGATCTCAGTTTTCAGTAATACCAGTATCAGTCTTGCTTCTGAATTTTCAGTAGTTCTCATTGAATATGCTTTAGCATAAGGCAAAGATATCTTCAGTGGTAATAGTTTCTTTTTTCTCCTTTTTTCTTTTTTTTCCCTTTTTTCTTTTTTCCCCCTAGCATTTTACCTAGCACACTGCTATTTTTAACAGATGCAGAAGTTAGTTTTTCACAGGTACAAACCAAGAGGCACAAAAGGAAAAGTATCTAGATGAAAATAGGAAATCCTGGCTTCAGTGTTCCAAGTTCTCTTTTCGCTTTATCTTTGAAATTTTCAGTCTTAAAACCCACCACAACAAGGGATGCTCTTGCTTTTCATTCATGTGGAAAGCACTGTGATCTTCTTGAAATACAAGCAGCTTGTAGGCAGTCAACACTTCCCTCTGTGGTGAGCTGAGAAGACTTGTTCCCCACCAGACAGTTTTGATGCAGATTTGGACTTATAATGTGTTGTATAAATTCTATGAGTGCCTTTAGTATTGTTAGGATTTTTGAGTTTTGAAAGGCCAAAGCAGTGAAATACTAGTAAATTTTATCAGTATCAAGTGCTTAGTATAATGGGCTCAGAAGCATTGGCACTGCTTTAATATAGCCTGAAACTTCAAAGCTGATACACATTACAAGTCTGCCCTGCTTTCAGGTAGAGGGCTTTATAACGAAGTGGAGAGAAGAGCAGCTTAAACCACGGCATGCTTTGGTGATGACACTTCCTTATCCTCTCGCTTTTCTCTCACATTTCTTATATATTTCTGGCACATTCTAGATTGCCTGTCCCATTTCTCATATTGTTGTTAAAACCGCTTGGCCACGTTCAGAGAAATACAGGCCCAAACATTGTGGGGCTGGGAAGGAAACGTGGAAGAGGAGGTGTGCTAATAGAGATGGCAACGTGGTGACTCTTCACATGACAAAATACTATGTGTAAATGTCTTCTTTTTGAAATAATGATCATATTTTTTATTAAAAGTCTTATTTTTCAGAAAAAAGTAACAGTAATTGTTATGTTTAATTAAATATCTATTTTACAGGTTGCCCTACATTTTTTGACATTTACACAATTTACAGTACCAAGAAGAAAAACTTGTTTTGTGGGAGTGGAATCCTGTTAAAATCAGTTACTTTTTATTTCCTTTCAACGTCAGACATGACTTCAGTCTTACACACAAATTGTGTTGGCTCCCACTTGAGGAATTTGGCCAGTTGCACAGTACCATACACTACTTTTGCTAGTTGGGTGCATCAGTTGGTAGCTCAGTTTTGGCACTTTTACCCAAGTTGTTCCTATCTAAACTATACTGGAAATAAAAGGTACTCATATCTTTCTTCCTTTCACTTTCTCCCCCCCCCTCCCCCCTTCACTTCTCTCTTCCCTACTAATTTCTTTTCTATATTCTCCACAGCTTCCAATAAAGCTCATTTATATTGTGTTGAAATATGAGTTCTGTCCCAGAAGGCCAACCGTATCATCGGCTGCACCAAAAGGTCAAGGAAGGTGATCCTGCCCCTCTGCCCTGGTGAGACCCCACCTGCATCCCTGTGTCCCGGTTTGGGGCCCTCAGGACAGGAAAGACATGGAACTGTTGGAGAGGGTCCAGAGGAGGGCTACGGAGATGATCCGAGGGCTGGAGCTCATCTCCTATAAGGAAAGGCTGAGAGAGTTGGGGCTGTTCAGCCTGGAGAAGAGAAGGCTGTGGGGAGACCTTATTTTGGCCTTCCAGTCCCTAAAGGGGGCCCACAGGAAAGCTGGAGAAGGACTTTTGACAAGGGTGTGTAGTGATAGACCAAAGGGTAACAGCTTTAAACTGAAAGAGGGTAGATTTAGATTAGATCCAAGGAAGAAATTCTTCACTAGGAGGGTGCTGAGGCAGTGGAACGGGTTTGCCCAGAGAAGCTGTGGTTGCCCCATCCCTGGAAGTGTTCAAGGGCAGGTTGGATGGAGCCTTGAGCAACCTGGTCTGGTGGGAGGTGTCCCTACTCATTGCAGGGGAGTTGGATCCTAATGTCCCTTCCAACTCAAATCATTCTATGATTCTACAATAGCCTACATACTTTTTATGATGATTCTGTCTAGGTCTGGCTGGGTATTTGTTACGTTGTGTCCTGCCAATTCAAGTCTGATGCACTGAGATGCGAATGGGCTAGGAACCTGCAAAGATTAGGTTTATTTTTTGACTGTCACAGGGGCATAAAGGTCAGAATTTTTACAGGCAGAGCAGAAATTAATTCAGTTTTAGGAATTCATCGGGAAGGAAAAAAAAGACCTCTTAATAATTCTGAAAAAAAAGATGTTGGGAATGGAGGAGAAGTGCTTCAGAGTCTTTTTAAGTTAAAGCTTGGCACGGTGGTGAGGATCAGGAAAAGGCTGAATTCTGGCATGATCCCTACTTTATTTAAAGTTGTTATCTGAAGTTTCTTTGAAAACAAATGTATCCCGATGAAATAAATGTATTGAAAAAATCCACTTTTTTTCTTTTTTTTTTGTAGAAACAATCCTGATTTCCATCATATTTCTGCATTTTCAGGGAGAAATATCTGACAAAATTTGAAAATGGTAAACTGTCACTTCAAAAATTAATCTAAGGTTTTTAGAATTTTTCAGCATATGAAAATTTAATATAGGAGGTTTGTTGGTTTTTTTGTTTTTTCTTTTTTTTTTCTAGTTTGGGGAGCAGGAATAGGAACAAAGGCAGCAGAGGAGTCCCAGAATTTCCCTGGCAGAGAAATGTGATTATTCTAAGTGACTTCATCCACCTATACAGAGCAAGTGTAACCACTGCCACTTTACTTGTTATGGCTAAATCATTGGATATCAAATTCTTTATAGGTTCAAATGCCTTCTATGAAAGAATAATGATGTTCATAGAACCAGACCCTAAAGACTATGTTGAGCAAAGCTCCCCCTCAAAAGCATGTGCTTTTGCTTTTTCTGTTTTTTGGAGGGGAGAATTATCTGTGACTAATATACACAGGACTCAAGAAAATTACAGGCAGCAAGTAGAATTAGTGTTGAGGTATTGTTTTGTATTATCTCCAAGCACAGTAAAGAAGGGGTTGTGGTGCATTTGCAGTTGAATGTGTCCTAATTGCAGGCCTTCTTTGTGTTCAAACACAGGCAGCTATACTTAAACTTTGTGAGTGAAAGGATAATTAGCAGTCATCTGCTTGCCACCTTTTCATTTATTTCCTCTGTTGCCTACTGTCAGGGCTGACAGTAAATGTTAGTGGTTTAAACCACCAATGAAACTGTGAACTTTTTATTTAAAAAAAAAGATGACTGCTACCAAAGCACAGTATGGAAAAGGCAGCATCTACGAGACATAATTCTGATCGTTTTTCCGATTGAAAACCATTTTGGCAAGCTTAGAAGGGTTGGTTTGAAATAAGTCATTTTACTTACAGAGCCAGAGCAAGCATAACCCATCGGGGACCAGTGGACATCCCAAGTCATTATATGAACCGCTATAGCTAGCCCCGAGGTGAAGCATGGCATGCTGCTTTCATCACCTGGGCTATAGGCACTTCCGATGGTGTTTCTCTGAGCTGACTCTCAACTCTGTATCCTTAGGAGTGAGCCAAGAAGGAGAGCTACAGCTCCCCAGGGGCACGGCATCTTTCTTCCAGCCGTTTGACTTCTGAGACTGGAATATTTAGAAAAATTAATGGTGTCTTCCTGTTATGCCTTGCTGCAAACAAAACTGAATAGCAATATTTCACACTGTGTTTATTTTAGTGAATAGCAAATCCAAAAAATACACTGCCACCCAGCTATTTAAATCTTTGGAGACACATCTGCTATGAATTTTGCCTTATTCTTTGGAAGTTGAGATAAACAATGGCTTTTGATCTGCAAATAGCAAAAATCATTTGGGGGAAAGACTTCTAAAGGATTGATGCAGTAATTTTCAGAGCTTTCTCTTATTTATATAGTCAGCTTGGGATTTGGCTAACGGGTTCTTCACAAGGTGAACTAGTGAATATATATATGATTTTGTAGGCGATTTTGGCTCATGAGCCAACAGCGCCCATTTCACTCGGTGGTATGGATGTTTAGTGGTCTGTCCGAAACAGCATCTGAAAGCTGCACCCCTGCAGTGCAGGACCTGCCCGACCTGGGGGAACACCAGAGTGAACGACTTTCTTTGAGCTGTCAGGGGACTTTGAGGAGGGGAGAGCTTGGGGCTCCAGACTTGCTGCCTGTCCTTTTTTGGCTCTGTGTCAGAGCTCTCCTGATCACCACCAGACCCAGGAAGAAAGTTCCTCCCCTTGCAGCTTCCATGGTGTCCTGGTTTCAGCCAGGAC
>KL269118.1:316-29710 GCA_000699545.1 Podiceps cristatus | reverse complement strand
AGCCCCCTGCTACCAAACCTTGCCATGCAAATGCAATACAAATAGCCATTATAAAATCACAAAAGAAAAAACAATGAATGCGGCTTGTTACTAGTGCTAAAAACAAGCAAAGATGACAAACCGGCCTTAGGCAAATAAATGTTTGGATTGGAATGGCTGGAGACTATACAAAATATAGATATTTAGATGCTCAGCAATAAGGGAAAAAAACATAGGAAGTTAGGAAAGTGCAAGAGAAAGGAGAAAGAAAATAAGTGAGGCTAGGTAAAATGAACCATTTTGAATTGTTACTAGTGCTAAAAACAAGCAAAGATGACAAACCGGCCTTAGGCAAATAAATGTTTGGATTGGAATGGCTGGAGACTATACAAAATATAGATATTTAGATGCTCAGCAATAAGGGAAAAAAACATAGGAAGTTAGGAAAGTGCAAGAGAAAGGAGAAAGAAAATAAGTGAGGCTAGGTAAAATGAACCATTTTGAAAAGCATGGCTAGAAGAAAAGGTGTGAAATCGAGTGGGAGCAGAGTTGAATCAGGCCAAATAAACAAGTGTCCTGACAATGAGGTCCATTCATTGTGGAATAACCTCTCTCAGGAACTGAAGCAGAACCCCATTACCTGTAATGCTTTTGCTCAGGTATCACTGTAATGAGCTCATTAACACTAGAACATCAAAACCCATACTGAACCAAATGCTTGATAATGTAATGCAAGGGGAAAACATTGCACAGACAGAACAATACTTCCATTTCTATCACTGTGACAAGCCCTGAACAACTATGTCCATGTCCTAGTCTAGTTTACAATGTTCTGTGAGGAAAGGAAACAAAGAAAAGGGGGATCAAGATGGAGAGAAAAAGGTTTAGGGAGAAGAAATGTCATAGAGAGAAGCAATAACCTTATTTTCTACCTGTAAAGTCAGAATTGTAAATCTTTTGAAGCTAGTGAGATAGTCTTTGAGGCGAACGCTGAGTACTACTGAGCAAAGGGAGATCTTGTTTGCATTTGTGAAGTATCCTATTGCTTACAGATGCTCTCCAATTTCCACTGAAAACAAAGGGATGCTCCCACATTATTCCAATGGAAAATTGGATTAAGCCCCAGGAATCAACTCGTGAAATTATTTTGACAGTCTTGAGAAACTGGGGGGAAGTATAAAAATAAAAGGTTGCTGTTTTTTATTTCCTCGCCCAACCCTTTGCAGTCCAGCAACAACAACAACAAAAAAAAAAGATGCCGAGTTGCACAAAGTTTGATTCCACTCTCCTTATTCTACCAAAAGACCAGATGACCTCCAGAGCCCCAAACAAAACAGGATGCATGAGAAAGAATGAAAATCCTATGGAATCGTAAACAGCACTTTTCTTCACACAAATGAAAATACATGCAGACAAATAGCACTAAAATGAAGGGACAGCAAACACCTTTACATCCCTAACTACATTCACCATGTGAAACATGCCAGAGGATCCTATGTATTGATCCATTCCATGAGGAATCCACAGGCTTAAAGGTAAACTACTTTTGATATGTAGAACCAGACAAGCAGTGCGTTTAAAGAATGGCTTACCAGACACAACTCAATGAAATTCAAGAAAACAATCATAGAGTGGTTTGGGTTGGAAGGGACCTTTAAAGGCCATCTAGTGCAATCCCCCTGCCATGGGCAGGGACAACCTCTACTAGAGGAGGTTGCTCAAAGCCCCATCCAAGCTGACCTTGAACACTTCTGGGGATGGGGCATCTACGACCTCTCTGGGCAACCTGCTCCAGTGCCTCACCACCACCCTCATGGTAAAAACTTTTTTCCTTATATCAAATCTATATCTACCTTCTTTTAGTTTAAAGCCATTGCTCCTTGTCCTGTCACTACAGCCCCTTCTCTGTCTTTCTTATAAACCCCCTTTAAGTACTGAAAGGTTGCAATAAGGTCTCTCTTCTCCAGGATGACCAGCCCCAACTCTCTCAGCCTTTCTTCATAGGAGAGGTGTTCTGGCCTCATCTTTAGTAATGTCCACAGAGTAATGGGCATGTTTTACACTAAAACAATACAGAATCCTCAAGTAGCCAGCTAATTGGAAGCAAGAACAAAATTGAATCCTGGCAACAGAGTGGTTCAGGAATAGCAGCAGTAATATCAGAATACAGCTCATTAGACGATCCTGCCTTCTCTTCTAGTTCTCCTTGCAACCCACAGTCACCTGCCCTTATCTGCTTATGGCAACCCATCATTCAAGCTGAAACAGGGTAGGTTTAGATTAGATGTAAGGAAAAAATTCTTTACAATGAGGGTGGTGAAGCACTGGAAGGGGTTGCCCAGAGAGGTGGTGGAGGCCCCATCCCTGGAAACATTCAAGACCAGGTTGGACGGGGCTCTGAGCAACCTGGTCTAGGTCTAGGTAATGGTGTCCCCACTCACTGCAGGGGGGTTGGACTAAATGACCCCTAGCGGTCCCTTCCAACCCAAAACATTCTATGATTCTATGATAATACCATGTCACAAGCTTTTTAGCTATCAGGTAGCCAGACAGCTGCAATCATCAATAGTCATTTCTTAAAACTGAATGAACACCAGCATGAACACCCAGGCTACAAAAGCTTAGAGATTATTTTAGACATCAAGCTGTAAAGGTTTATATAGAAGCTATTACATGGACTTCCTAAGTCTTTCATAGTCTTAGTTCTAGGAAGAGCTTTGTTCAACTAAGGCACTATACAAACGTACTGGAAAAGAGATGGGGTTTGGCCCAAAGAACTTCCATTCTAAGTAACTGAAAGAAACAAAAACTGAGTGACACAGAAAGAGAGGAACAAACCGATAACTCTAGTAAACATGAGAGGAGAGGTCAGAACACCAACAGACTAGCAGCTGACAGTTCATTTGCCTTTTTTTTTTTTTTTTTTTTAAATGGGCATCATGAAGAAAGGAAAGTATGAAGATAAAGAGTGGATATGTATATGAAGAACTGTTCCCAAATGGCACAATGTGGAAGGAAACACAGGCAATTATTGGATCTTTAATATGATGGATGCAGAAGACAACATTGTAGAAAAAAGAAAAGCAAAAGTTGTATTTCAGAGTAGGAGATGGTTAAAAAACTGGCAGAAGCCCAAAATGCCTTGGAAATGAAAACAACTACCTTACATGTGATACAATAGGAAAAAAAGAGATGGAGGAACGATACAGAGATAGGAACAATTTGGACAAAACATGGGGTAGCAAAGTGATTTCTATATAAACATTATGAGTGAATTTAAGTGAATTGTTTTTCAGATTATGTTTTCTTGCATATTACATTTTATTATATATGTGCTAAATTTATCATAACCTTATAATTACTGAATCATAGAGTTTTAATTAAGCAAGTACTCTGGAAGAAGAAAGAACACGGTTGCATGTATTTATGCTCCCTTCATTAAGAAAAATTCTACAATCTAATTTTAGTAAATGTATGCTTTTCTATGCTGAACATCTTCCATGTCTGACAGAGAAACAGGAAGTGAAGGAAGACAGATACTTCTGTTTCCAACATCCCCCCAAAATCTTCACCTATTTGCATATTATAGCAAAAACGTTCCTATCTCCACGGGAGCAAATGTACTTTAAGAATTCCTCTTGGAAAGCCATGCCTTGGTTTTCTTTATTTAAGCAACATGAGGAATGAGCAGAAGTAGCTCCAGTTTCTTTCATGAATAAGGCCCTTCATTCATGCTTTTCATGGTACAATATATGGAACTTTTAAAAGTTTCAGTCAATAGCTTGGTCAAGCAACCAAATCTGAACTCTGATATTAACAATCCAATCTTCTGAAACTAATGAGTCATATTGTAACTAGCTGTAATTGTGGTTCACTTCCCATAACCAGCCTCAGATTACATTTTTAAGTCATTTAAAAACAAAAAAGCACAAGTGAATTTATTTTACTGTTGCATATGGGTTTTTAAGCAAGAAACACTGCACCACGTAACAGGCTTTTCATATTTTAGATAACTGAGCTGCTCCATGTGTTAATGGTCACTATTATGCTCTCGCACTACACTGCTGCCTGTAAACACAGTTTTGGCATCTAAAGAGAGGAAATATGGGGGATAAAAGTATAGGAAAGGTAGACTGAATAATATTGTGAGCAGGTCAGGGCTACTATAACAGGAAAGTTTGTCCAGCACATTTTGGTGCAAGTTGGAAAAACTTTAATGCATTTATACTTTACTAGTGGGATTACAAACAAGTGAGTACAAGTATTTTCAGCAAAAACTCTCCAAATTGGGCAACAGCAAGAAATTTTACAAGCTTGTTTCAACAGGATGCCTTTGTGTTTTAATCTAAAAAAAAAAAAAATAAAAAATCCATAAAAGCAAAAAGCCAATCAAGTAAATTATTTTTCATCAGTTTTAGCCTTCTATAAACACTTAAAATTTCTTGAAAATTAAATAGAAGATTTTATTTCCAGTGAGTCAAAGAACTATGTTCAAAACATGACTGCTTCAGCTATTTTAAAGTTAAACTGACAAACATAAAACTTGTTCAAACCAGTCTAAAGTGATTTTTCCTCTCCAAATTTTGAAACAGTGGACAAACAAAAAACCCCCTCAGTTATTCAAATATCTCTGTAAGTCCAAAACATTCTGAATGAAGAACAGCCTACCCAAACATAGCAGAGATCCCATTTACAATATTTTTCTTTGTTTCCAAATCTGACTGTCTCCAGATACTTGCATCACATGGAAAATGGTGTAATACCAGGATTGAAACAACAGTCAGTGTTGCTGCTGACTCTTTCTCTAGTGTGAATGGTTACACTAGGCTTTCTAAAATAAACAGCGGGATCATATTATCTTTTACATTACTTACATTGGACACCCGACAAGAGACAAACTGGTTTATATCAATGAAAAAGAGCTAAGAATTATATTTTGGTATGGAAATTGAGTTCTCTGTAAAAAAATTTTAGTGAAATTCACATCTACTGGCATATATTGGAAAAAAAAAAAAAAAAAGAGGGTAAGGACAGTAAACTAATTTTATCTTGTCCATTTCTGCCCCTGTTTAAGCATATTTCTTTCCTACAGGCAGGTTCTGTGTCTTATATCTTATTGCTAATGAAGTTTAGTATTTAGATGGTCAAATGCTCCTGCCTTTTAGACAGTATCTGGGTCCATACATCATTTAAGGTACCACCTTTAGAAGCCCGATGTCCTTGTCATTGAAAGGGACTATGCAATGGCACAGCTACTCTCAGGAGTAAAAAGAGGTTTCTAAACTGGAAATATGCTGTGGTCTGTGACCCACAACTTTTCTGTCTACATTGTTAAATGTAGCCAATGCCAAGTCAGAAACACTTCTCCATGCATAGGGCTGTGCATCCATACAGGCATTAGCTCCCCTCACCAGGGAAAAGGGATTTACCGTCCAATGAGTTCTCATTTTCTGCTGCAAGCCCGTGAAAAGGCTTGTGGGCATGTCCAACATCTGAATGGATTCTGATTTCAAACATATGGGAGTAATGAAGTCAAATCCATGTTAAAACCGGGGAGGACTTGGATATTCTGAACTCTCCCAAGCAGTCTAGCAGTTCAGTCATTCATAAGCTTCCCATACCAAGACACCTCAGTTACAACAACAGAAATCTGTTCAGATTAAGATGCTTTAATGCTTGTTTGTGGAAGGCCAGAACTGCAACTACCACACACAGGAATGAGCACACCCACCAAATGTGAATAACAAAATGGATACCTGAACCAGCAAGCGTGGTAACAGCTAGCATTTAGGGTCATCAGCACTTAGCAGCAGCATTCACTCACAAGGTGGCTGATTCATGACATCCAAATCAATATATTCACAACTTATAACAACATGCCATTCATTCTTCTGAACTAGAGAATGATATTCAAAAAAGCTCAGATCCTTCTCCTATACTCAGCTGGAGACCATGAATTATTTAATTTCTTGGTTGCCTTTGTGTATGTAGCAGAGGGACCTAGTTTTCAATTGGCTTGACAATTATATCATGCTGTATTTTTCTCTCCAAAGCCTTCATGCAGTTCTTGATGTGAAAGCTTAGCTTTCTGTAGACAACTGTTATTTCAAATTAAAAGCTGCATGAGTTTTTGTCAATATAAGACTTTATATTTAATTTTCCCTTCATAGTTCACAAAACGGCTATTTCTATAATTCATTCCATATTACTTCATAGAGATTACTATTGCAGCACACACCCATCAAAGTCATCTTTCTCATCAAGAAAACATTGTTTGTAGCAGCCACACATCAATGAAACTTCTTCAAGCCTGTGACTGTTGCTTTTTCATAATTATATTTTCTAATCCCCCTTTACACACGAGAGCTCAATTCACTTCCTGGTACAATGCATTAGCATCCTCTTCAAATCCATTAGCAGTGCCACAAGATTCACAGCATCTCCCCCTCTTCGAGACAGTGTGTTAATAAGTTACCGTACAGCAGGCTGAAGACTATGAATATTTTAAGTCCACTGTACGTACCAAATCAGAGAAATCAATCCTAGTCTTTTACCATATTGGCGATATTCTGAGGCACTTAGGGTCTTTGTTAAACTTAGGGCTGGCACAACAATATATGGTGTATTTAATAGATTTAATATGTAATATGATGATAACAGCATAATCTCTCCAATCATTTTCAGCCCATAGCACACAACAGTGGGTGACCTCAGTCTATCACCTGGCTAAGTCAAGCCCAATATCTCAAACATGTTTGGTAAAACAAAATTAATTCATCTAATGAGTTGCTGTTAGGTGTCAAAGATAATATCAAAACAACTAGTAGGATGTTTCAAAGCACTTTGTAGAGTCTAAAAGAGGGTTGACTTATACTACAGCCCTTTTGGGCTTTGTTTTGTCCCATCCCTCCAAAAATGAACATTTATTTTGAAGCATTTGAGGCATTTTACTGAACTGGTTATTAAACATACATACTAAAATTCATGTAGCCTTTGGAATCAATGGTATAATCTGCACTTGAAATAAACAGGGCAAAAACCATGGATTACTCTGGTTTTCCCCCGTTGCAAGTACAGGTCCAAAGCAACAACCTGATGTCTAGTACAAGTGCAGAAGATGCAGATGACCTCAGTTTGTTCCCGGCTCTCACAGACTCCATTAGCAACAAATTCCACAACATTTTTAAAGGCATCAGCAAAAAGAGCCCTCTTCTAGAGACTTTTCCATGCCAGAAATCTGTGTGGATTTACATATGTGTTTAGAAATTCCTTAGGGGGCACATGGAGCCTCTATGTTTCAATCTAAGGGCTTTGATCCGATACAATACATGCAATAGCAGCTCAGCCTTTAATGCTATTCTAATGCATAGCCCTGCAATGAGTTTGAGGCATTCTGCTTTGCAGTAACCAATTCCCCAGTGTTAAGTGTGCTGATGGAGCCACACTAGTCTCCTTAAACTTCTATGTGAGCAACACAGGGTACACATGAGCAGAGAGTAGCACATGAACACATGCCACAGCATGAATTTGTCCTTTCCTTCTTATTCTTTCCACTCCAAAGCCATGGCGAATTTTGTTTCACCAGTTTTTCCAGCATAAGCTAGACCTTTTTTTTCATTCTTCTACTATTTTCATGTTTTCAAAAGCCACAGTTTTGTCATTTTCCTGCTACACCTGGGAAATGCTTCTGAAACAGCTTAAAACAACAACAACAACAAAAAACCCGAGTAAGTAGTTCCATGTAAAATGTTTAAAAAAGATAACTCTTACCCTAAGATACAGAAGCACTTTTTCAGAGCAGTCATCTTTTCTTCCTAGCTTTACAGCTGACATGCTTGAAGCAAATTAAGGGTGAGCAATTTAGCATCATTAGAATGTTTTCCTCAGACTGAATTTGAACCCTTCAGGTTTCCAGCAGTTTGCAATATCCATTAAGCTACAGTTATAGGTCTGGCATGCCTTAGGTTCCTACAAAACAACAACACTTCTCCTGCACAATATGACTGTTATCAAAACAGATGCTGACATACCTTTTCTAAGAATAGCCAAATGTTCTCTCATAGGGAAGCTGCCTTTCTTGAGCTCTCTGCATGCTTCTATGGACCACAACTGTGTAGGAAGCCCATAACATAAACAGGATCAGTTATTTATTCATTCATTTTCTTGAGATAGGTAAGTCATCTATATCGTATTTGAAATCACATTACTAGTTACATCTAACAGAAAAGAAAGTACTTTTGTAGCGCTGTATGAAGGACCTGTCCTATCATCAGCAAATTTGCAGCCTACCAGTCAGGAAATTAACCATGGGGTAAAGACATAAACCACAGAAAAAAGAAACGAAATAGAAATATGATGTCAGTGTTTAGGGGATGGAATCACTGTTCCATTAAATTTGAATTAATTTCTTCAAATTCTGAGAGCACTGGATGCAAAGGTCTCTATTTATCACCTCTAATTTACTACTCCAAATTGCACATAATTCAGTGGTGTCTGCTGAGAAAAAGAGAGTGCACGAGCAAGTAATCAGGAGTGCAGTTCCCAATAATCAGCCAGATCAGCCCCCATCAAAGTACAGAAACTAACACTCCTCATGAAATTCCATGCTTTCCTCCCATTCCCCTTTTACAAGGCCTGAGTGAGACAGCAGCCGCAGCAGGAGACATTAATCTCGCTAGTTAGTAGTGACAATAATAACTACGCACAAATAACCTCTTTCCCATCTTCTCAGTATAAGGCATTCAGACTTCAAAGAAATTAAAGAGATGACATACTATGCAAGAACAAAACAATGAAAGAGTTGGAAGCAGCATGGAACAATGTAGTGGCGAATCGCAGTGGGAGTTATCAAAGCTGCTTACTAGCTGACCTGATAAATCAGGTAACAGAGTCTGGTCAGAAAACAGCTCATCTCATTATATCCAGATACTGCAAGCATTCATACAGAATTTGGTAAAACACAAGGGTTAGAAGGCATACATTCCGCCTTTACAGCTTTTGTGTGTTTCCTCAGCATGCATATCTGTTTCCACATGCAGGCATATCTTGATCTTAGAAGAGCAGTTGTTATTTTTATAGCTTTAAAATGTTTTGTGCCTCTTGCTGACAAACGTAACGCATGCTATGAAAAGAAGATTCATTTAGTGGAATTGATAATCTAGAGGCCATCTCTGTAATAATTCATAACTTGCCGTGATTCGGCAGAAATCAAGACAATCACCCTAGAATTGAGTTTGGTCCAAAGAACTTCATGACAGACTGTTTCACAGTGTTGCAGCATGAGTACTTCTCTCCTTTCCTCTGAGAACGCGGCTCTCTATAATTGCAGTAAGACCGAGAAATGCATCCCCATTTTACAAAGAGGGAAAAATGGGGCCTGAAAGTCTTTCAGCATTTTAGAAATGAAAGAGCAAACGCTTTACAGAGGTCAATAGAATTATTCTCATTTCACTAAGGTTACTGAACCACCCAGGTATCCCTAGACACATCTTTTACACCTAGGTGACCAGATGAGTCCGACAGACAACCACTGCGCATTCACATTTCAACTGCACAGTGCCTGTACAACAAACCTCGCAAGTGGACCGATTGTTCACGTGCTTCACGTGCCCAAGAAATCGGATACATTCAGGGCATATCATGCGTGGTACATGTGGAACAGACATCTGTGCAGCTTCAGATCCAGGCACGTCACTGGCATAACCAGGCAGCGTAATTTTTTTAGTTCACTACAAAAGGCAGGAA
This sequence comes from Podiceps cristatus, assembly GCA_000699545.1. NCBI lineage: Eukaryota > Metazoa > Chordata > Aves > Podicipediformes > Podicipedidae > Podiceps > Podiceps cristatus. The sequence goes on along the minus strand of KL269118.1, from coordinate 19,987 downwards.
ATTCTGATCTTAAAGGTAGAGCAGCAGATTCAAAATACAGAGACTTAAGTTCTGCCCTGGTTTAATTGTTCACTGACTGTTTGGCCACCTTCATATCTTTTCTGCTCGCTTCTCTTCTGGCCTTTCTATTTCTCTATGAGCTTCACAAAGCAGGAACCACCTCTTTGTTTGAGTTCCTGGTACACAGGCCAAGGAGCTATGGCTCACCTGAACATTTCCCAAGCCCTCTTCTGACGAAAGTCCACAGTGAATAAAGCATGAACCTGGCAGAAATCACTTTGTCTTGCGATCGCTTAATGGGGTTTAGAGGTCTCTCATATTTTAAGCACAGGTTACACAGGGTGTCACTCAACTGCGTAAGTGCAGGTGTCTAGTGCTATTTCAGATGTCCTACAAAGTGCTATTTTTAGGTGTCGGTAGCTTCCATGGCTTTTACCTACCTCTCCCAGGCAGCATGCCTATCCCATACATCCAGTGTTGTATTTCACAGTCCCATTCAGATGGCTCAGATACCCTTGTACATCTCAAATGGCACTCATCATTCACGGTTAGGCAACATTAGGTTAGGAATACTTGCTACACAGGTACTCAGAAAAACATGAGGGAAACCTGACAGACTCCCTTCTAGTAGTGTTCAAATAACTTAATTTCTCTTGTTTTCCCTATTTGGGATACAAGTGAAATAGCATTTCTTTAATACAATGTTGTAAATCATTACTCAAGCCTCACTTTTTAAGTCCTTTCTAGGAGAAAAGAACCAGTCAAATGTTAGTGCCATTATTTCCTCCAGATCTTATTTTCAGTATACCTTGTCTGTGGTAACCACAAACTTCTGTACCTATTATCACTCCTTCAGAATACAAAGGCAGAAGAACGACAATGTGCAGATATTTTGGAAGTATTTAGACACCCAGCCACTCTGTGTTCCACGCTCTGGATGTCTCAGGCTCTTCGAAGCAGTGGTTACTGGCCACCCATTATGCTGACAAAAGATTTGTAGACGTGCTGCAAGTCAGATCAGAGTTAAAAATAAACACTCACTTTCAGATGACTACTTAAACCAGCTCACTGAACAGATTAACAGTGCATGGCCCTACAAATAGTTGTATCAGCACAACTGACAGGGCAAGAGGCTGTGGTTTGGGGGTGGGACTAACAGCTGTGGCTGGAATGCCTCAAGTTTGAATCTCCTCTTCAAGTTACTTAAGCTTTGAGCATACCTGAGAAAGTCTGGCCTGTGGTTCTTTAAAAAATAAAAATGTGCAGAGGTTTTTTCCAAGTGAAACAGAAAATTATGAAACCACAGAAAACTCGTCAGAGTTTCAGCAACTAGCATGCAAGCATGAGCATGGTATTTCCAATGAAAAAGAACACTGTGATCAACAGCATTCTGCATGCTGCATGAATCAGAACAGTCTGGTAGAAGTGAAATTAATAAAATTAAAAGTCTTGTGTTCTTTTCCCTCTCTCCCTGTCCCCATATAATTCTCTCATACAAAGTGAAAAACAAGAAAGCAGGAAATATTTAGTGAAGAAGGTCCATCTTACAAAATAGCTGAAATTTTTAGACGATTATCATCCTTTAGCACACATTGAAGCCCATAAACATTCAAGGAAATCCAAACTGCCTTTCTGTGCCCTTTGAACTTAATTGACATCAATGAGTATAAATATGCAGATACAATATAGGTGCATTAGTTTTCAGCAGGTTCATTTATTAGCAGCATGCTGCAATTATCAGCAAGGTGAATCAATAAGCATGAAGTACACTGGACTGCCTATGTGTGACTAATACAGAACAAGTTCTCTCGCACTCGGAGCCAAGGAACACCATGCTGTTGCACAGGTCTTCTACTCTGATGTCCTACATCAGCGCCAAAAAAATCCGCTCCTTGCAAAATGGATGACTTATTCAAAAAGAGCTTGTTAACAGGCAAATCCCTGTGTTAGAGGGGGGAGCTTGCAAAGCAGAGCTAAGGATTCCACACCTTTGCCAACAAACACTGTAGCAAATGGGAATTTATCTCATTAATTTCAGTGGCTTTGTTTCAACTTCTTAATAATGAGAGGACTTATTCTATCTTCAATGAAGATACATGTCACTTCAGTCATCATGAGCTGGTTAAATGGTAAAAGCAATAATTCGTTAGCAGTGTAGTAGCTCACCCACTCATTACACACCAGCAACAAGAAACAATGATTTTTACTAATCCAGAAAGCCACCACAAGATATTTCTCTGGAAACTGCCATGCACACATGATTTGACCTTAGAATTGGTCCTAAAGGAGCAATGACAGTGACATTCAATAATTACTTTGTACTTCAGTCACAAACTCCAATAATGCTGAAAATGAGGTAAACCTAGACCAGCACCTGTTTCAAAATTTCATATAACCTAATTTTCACTTAGCTCTGGTCTTGCACGCAGTGCTGTAGGATGGGATTCAGTTTTGCAGTACTTTCACTTACAGGTCTTCCACGGCCTGCAAGGCTACACTGAGGTAATCACAGACACTCCCACCAGCTCTTGGATAGTATTTTCCTTGCAGTCCAGCTACAGTGCATGGAGGAGGGAGACATGTGGTCCTTCATGCTCCAGAGAGAAATTTCTCTCCGGTGACCAGCAGTAGGAGATGAGGAAATGGAATGAAGCTGCATCAGGGGAAGTTCAGATTGGACGTTAGGAAACGGCTCCTTACTGAGCGGGTGGTCAGTCATTGGAACAGGCTCCCCAGAGAAGTGGTCATGGCACCAAGCCTGTCAGAGTTCAAGGGGCATCTGGATGACACTTAGTCATATGATTTTGTTTTAGGTAGTCCTGTGAGGAATAGGGAGTTGGACTCAATGATCCTTATGGGTCCCTTCCAACTTGAGGTGTTCTATGATTAACATAGGTGCCCTAATGTAACCTGTAAGCTTGTTCATTGACTACAGAAGAAAAGCTTCTCTAGGCTAAGGTTAAGCATTGAGAAGAGCCTTAAAGCATTTGATTTTCTCATTTGTGTTTGGTACGTGTTAAAATCAAGGAAATTATTATTTACTCCAAGAACATAGTGAAAAGAGGATAAGTGTCTTAAAAATTTGTCTTTTGGTTGCAGCTCCTTCATCCTACTGAAAAAAGCATGCTGCGGTTGCTAAATGACACTGGTTTATAAATACTCCTGGTCCTAAATGTGAGCACTGTTCATTGCAATCAAAGGCCATAACAAGTTACAGACATCTCCAAGTTACAAGAGACCTTTCCAAACAATATTGACCTCCTTCTTCCACGGAGCAAGGCATTTTCTGTAGCCTTCTTGACAAGTTCAAGCAGTGGCAGCCAAACGTAACCAAAAGCTGATATTCCCTTCTTGAAGAAGAGCTTTAATGTCAAATTCAGAAGTCAGTCAGTCTGCCTCTCTCTCTCTCTTGTGTTATAGTGTCATTACAGCTGGGGCAAAATTCACACATGAAGGGACATACACAGATTCTTGAACATCACAAACCAAACCAACAGTACACCAAGCTACTAATCAGCTAACTAAACCCAAATCTCTTGGAACTACTTATTACTCTTCCTCCTCAATTTTTTTTTAATGATACCAAGAAGTGTGTGAGATTTTTTTGAGAAGTGTTCTGGGTATTTTATGAAGGAGACAGATCACTGAATTTGTACCAAATGTAGTTTTACAGCAGATTTCCACAGAAGTCTAGAACATGTTAAGACCAGCCACTTATCACATGTGAGTTACTCTGCTCCCAGAAGATGTACTAGAGGAGGCATTGGGGCTAATTAAATATGCATTTGTTTACAGCATTTGGTCCTTTATCTCTAAGTTCAAAAGCAAAAAGTGTTTTCTGGTAATGTGTTGGCACTGGACCATGCTAGAGAACTCCTGAATGAATTCACATTTTTAGTCTGCTGTTCCAGTGCCTTTGCATTAATATGTTTGTTACCTTGTAGTAATCAATACAGAGTTTAATAAGACCTTATCATATTAGTCATCTTGCAAAGGGAGCAACTGGGTCTGTAGCATGTTCTTTTTTTTTTAAAAAAAAAAATGAACTTACAGCATCCTATCAAACAGCAGCTAGTCCAATGAAAAGATAAATTGAGGCAGTCTTATCTCAATTTAGTTTATCCCTTATTATTGTTTTCTGTTGTCTTGCATAACTTTGCAATTTGCTCTGGGCAGAAAAAAAAAAAAAAAAAAAATAAACTCCATACACATTTTCAGTGTAATTCTAATTGCTTTGACCTTTATTATATCTCTAGGAGGTGAGTCACAGAAAGGAACCTGTGCTAGGAAAATTTGAGAATTAATAAATGCTCCTGACTTCAGTAAAGATAACAGTCAAAAATAAAAAAAGTCAGAATCATGAAGAAAAATCCTGATTAATAATCAACAAATTTTCTTTTGGTTTTGACCATTTTAACTCTTTTCAACCTCTACTGAGATTATGTCTCTATAACTAAAGCTGGAACTTTCTGTTATGAAAACGTCAATATGAGATGTTCTGGCAGTTCAAAACCTTCTGCTCACACACATTAAAAAATTTGCAATTTGAAAAGGCTACCCAATAAACCTGTTCACAAAGCACTTCATAGTTTGTGAAAACAGCTATTTTTGATTAAGAAAATTATTTTATCATACAATGTGGGGCCAAAAGGTCATATGTGCCAGACTGTGAAACACAAGGGCATAGGGACTGCCCTTCACTTGCAGAGGAAGACAGCCTCAGAATACCTCACCAAATCTAACAGGTATCCATATTTTAAACAAATGTAATCTGGGATGGAGTGTCTATTACCACTTGCCTGGAAAGAAATGCTCATCACTCAGACGCTTGTTATTCCCCATGCAATTGTCGTCTCGAATTTCTGGCAATGAAAAGCTTTTTAAATACCCACAGCATCACGAATTCTAGACACAGACCTATCTAGTTTCACTCCTTACATATGAGACTCTTATCGTCTCTATCACACACCTCGCTGCTTTACCTCCGTCAGCTCCTAGGCTGGCAGCACGATGCCGTGCCCCAGAATCGGGCAGCTGGGTGCAGCTGCGTGGCTCGCAGAGCAGTTATGTCTGGTACGGAGTTTCCAGTCAGAGTACAACTCCGTACCAGGGAACACAAGCCTCCTAACAGCACTCTGCACACACAGGGACCCTTGATGAAAAAAGTAGATTCTTCCTGGCTGCAGCCCGTTCCTGTCCCATAGTCTGGTGAGGGAGAACAGGGAGAAAAGGCTGGGACAGAGAAAGACCTCTTATAGTCACACAAGTTGGCATGCAGAGCTTCACATGTCAAGTAAGAGAACTCCTGAGAGGCCTGTATATGTCTCCATCAGCCACATGCAAATGTGCAGGGTAGGTGAGGAATGCTACGCCTCCCTGCTGCAGATACCTAAGCAGGCAGTGTGAAACACTCCCATAGCGTTCCACGCGTTCCTGTCTTTCCTCTTCTTACTGTATCTGTGCCCACCAGCTTTTTAATGCTGCTAATTTACCATGCTTTCAATATCAATGCAGATTCTGACTTCAAAAATCAGAAGTCTGGGGGATAAAAAAGGTAAGAGGAAGTAAACGTATGGATTAATTTCTATGGAGAAGCTAAGAAGTTAAATACTGCTTTGACTTTATTGTTGCGCTCAGGCTTGCACTCACTTCACAGACCCGACAAGAAAGCAGAGCCACTTTTTTAATGAATGCATTGAAATTCTTCCATCACTGCAGTGAGCTCATGAATTGTTTCAAAACCATGCACACAGAGGAGGCCAGAACCTTTCAGAAAATTGGGTTCTCTTTCTTAATAGATGTGACACAACTCAGCAACTGCAAGCAGCCACAAATCCAAGTTTATCCTCCTTACATTTTTGCATATACATCAGGCTTGCAAAAAGTTGACATGTAGATGCCAAAAATAAGGTATTTTCAGACACTACTCCAAACAAGAATCTACATATCGATGCTTTAATCTATTTGTCAAGTTTGTACCTCTCTACATATACTAGGTGCATGCAACATCCACATATACCTTAGACTGTCCCAGCCTTGCAATTGGCTACAAAATTCCAGTAAGCAACACTGTAAACTATAGCCCAGCATGATCAGAAAATACTGTGAAAAGACAAATTAAGGAAAGACATTATTTCTGCTCCACCTGTTTAAATGTTAATAAAGGCTTGTAGTAATGACTCTTTCCTGTGTGTCCTGATCGTGCTGTAAAGCAATTCAAAACACACATTCTGGTACACCAAGCCCCATCAAAAGCATTGATTCTGAAAATGGAGGATGATGCAGTTTCATCTGTGATGCAGTCAATGTTAAAAATTATAAGTACTTTAAAATGTCTGATAAACGGTATACAGCTCACACATGCTCAGATAGTAGGCTAGTTAATATTTTATAGTTTATCTGATAAAGTTAACAAAAGAATTTAAGTCAGAGTGGAGGCATACACTGAATATTTCATCACCTTCTTAATTGCAGAACACAGACAAGACAATTTTTTTCCCTTTGGGAAAAATAAATGTTAAAAGTTATTACTCACAGGAATCAGTTTGGCAATTAGGTTAAATCCAACTGAAACCAACCAGAATTGGAGTGCTGAAAACATCACAGAGCTAAAACACATTCAGCTGACTCTATTAATTTACATGATGAAGCAAAAATGTTGATAGCAAAGCCTGTGTAACGCAGCAAGCTGAGGTTACATTAACACAGAAGAAAACACTGCTTTGTGCTTTTTTCTTATAGTTAATTTGCAGTCCTCAGAAGCTGCTATTCTTTTGCACAGCAGACAATATGATATACCTAAGGCTTTTCATTCCGACTTCTGATTTAAAGGTCTTCAGCTTGTGCTACAGACCTTAGCCTTGAAGCCAAGTGCAAATTAGCTTTAAATCAATGAAGCTGATTAAAGCTTCATTGTGGCTGAGCCCTTTAATAGAAGGAGAAGGGGGGAGGGGAAAGACCCACTTGAACATGGCAAAAGAGCTGCCTCTCAACTTGGAACATATGTAATGCTTTTCAGCTCCACTTTACCCTGACAAAACCATGAAGGGTTTAAGGCCATTTACCTGCTGACAGGATGAAACCAAAGTCCCAATTCAGTCAGAAAGGCCAAGAATCAGAGATGTTGCTATGCAAGCAGAAAGTAAAAGGTTGCTTTCAAAAATAGTGGGGGAAGAGGGCAGAGGCAAGGAGACAGACATAGAAACATCTCTCCAGGAGGGAACCCAGGAACAAACTTCCCACCCTACTGTAGTGGCATTTTTGGGTTTTGCTTGTTTGTTTTGGGTTTTTTGTTTTTTAAATGCAGAAGTTCCTATTTAGAGAAATCAGCTGTATTCAAGTTGCAGTGCTATGAAAGGAACTAGCTCTTTCATGGAGTTCCATTCTCAAAACAAGCCACTTGTCTCCAGGGGCTCTCTTTCATTTGGAATGCAGACAACCTGCCAGATTCACCTTTAAAAACCAATAACAGTACCAAATGAGAATAGGGGAAGCTCCTTACGCTGCTTTGAATACCACCGTGGGAATCTACATTGCACAAATGCTGGGATTGCTCTCCTTTCTTTCCTTATCCTTAAATTTAGTACAGCCCAAATATGCATAGCTTCAACAAAAAGGATGATAGGCTTTTGTCGTCTTTTTTTTTTTCTCTCTCCCTTTTTTTTTTTTTTTTTTTTTTTTAGCATGTATATTTGGGAACCTTCACAAAAGGTTAAAATATAAAAATAAAAAAATCGTATGCCCAGATTCTGAAATTCACTTCTCCCACAAGAGTAGATAATGCTAAGTATATTGCTAAATTACACTCAGAGCACCAAAAAAAATTTCATCCCACTCTCCTGTTTGAAATCTTAGCCTTGAAGACAAATTCCTCCTCTGATGACAACTCAGTTACACTGAGTCCCTCAATCTCTTACCTTTCACCTCCAGACATAAGAGACAAGAATACTGAAAATCCTCAGAATATAAAATGCTGCAAAGGGGAAATCAGTCTGCAAGTAATTGAAAATTGAAAAACAAAACAAAAAAACCCAAAAAACCAAAACAACAAGTAGCAACAATCATAGTTAAGATAATCAACTGAATATTAGAGCAGAGAAGAGGATTAACAATATAGCCCGGTGTTTGACAAATAGATGTTTGAACGTATGGTCTGAAAAACTGATGAACTGATGCAGGGAGAGTGATCCTGGATAGCTTGCTTAGTATGAAAAAGTTATCCTCTACTTCACCTCACAAAGTTATCTCTACTTCACTTACTTTTTCCTGATCGATTTATTATACAATCATTCCAAGCAGATGTCAATTTAGCACTAGCACTATACCCTACTAACTTCAAGTAAGTCACAATAGATGGTAGCGTGTTGTTACAGAATACTGAAAACCAACCACAAGGATTTATTCACCCAGAAATTATTTTTTGGAAGACAAAAAAAAAAAAAAAATCTCACAGATAAATTTAGACTTTAAAAGTGGGAATTATCTCTGAACAGAGCTCAACACATGGACAATCTACCAGTTGCAGCGTCCAATTCCCTGATGTTACCATCTGTGTTTTGTGTGCAGAAGTCCTTAAAGAAGATTATGTCATTGCCCATTTTCATGAGTTATCAAAAATAGTTAGGAGTACATAAACGTTTCATTCCACTATTGCAACTCACTCATGAACTAGCTATGTTGACTATGCTGGAACATGAATATTCAGTAACTTTGATGGAGGAACATTTATTAGTGGACTTCAATATGGAGGATGAATAGTCATATTGCCTCACTTCAGGCAAATACAGGGATCTAGTCTGCACAGGCTCTCATCTCTTGAGTCGACCCAGTGCTGGATCTCCACAGATATATTATCAAGCTGACTATGCACAAAGCAAGGAGTAAAATCTGCACAAAATGACATCGCTGCAGATTATCTCCTTCTTTCCTGGATTTTAGTAATAAAAGATCTACGCTGCACAGGGAGAAGTAAGTATTTGTTCTTCACTATACAGGGTTTTTCCTTAGCCAACCTACACATCATCCAGGATGAGAAGCAACTTTTCATCACAAAACTGGACAAAATTAGGTACTGGCTAAAGAGAGTATTCCATGCCATAGACATCATGCCCGGTATAAGTGAGGGTCAGCCATTGCTCTCAGGCTCTGGTTTTTGTTCAGTTCACTTTCTGTTCATGTTCCCTTCTTGTTACCTTATTTTCATTTTATTTCATTCGGGCCTGTTCACTTGGCTGGCTGTTCCCTCATGCTCTCTCTGGAACTTGCTGTTCTGGGATGGCTGCGGGGGAATATCCCTGCTCCCTGCCTGCTGCGCAGGACGGGCTGTGTCAGTCGCCAGGTGGTGAGAAATTGTGCATCATTCATTTTATGTATTCTGTTATCTTTATACATTGTTATTATAATTAATATATTTTAATCTTTTCCTTTGCTGTCCTGGTAAAGTGTTTTTATCTCAACCCATGAGCTCTCTCTCTCTGATTCTCCTCCTCACCCCACCAGGGAGGGGAGGGGTGAGTGAGCAGCTGCGTGGTCCTGTTACCATTCGGGGTTAAACCACAGCAATCTCATACATAAAGGACAAATAAAAAGGGCTGCGGTGCAGAAGCACTCACACTATAAATTTATAGTTTTAAGTGCTGGTTAGCAAGTTGATGATTCACTTTTGGAGGCTTATGTGTTTTGGTTGCTTTATTTTTATTATCTACTATAAAACATCAAGATTTGAAGCAGGGAAGTGTATTTGCTGCACCATCATTAATACTTGTTATCTCATTTCTGTATTTTGTTAGTGGGCACCTCAAATATGTCAAGATTCACATTACCGTAGATTTGGCCAGGTCAGCAATAAAAGGTCACTGTGAGTGAAGAGAAACTCTCTTTGGTGGTAGATGTTTCTCCTTTGACACATTTCACATTTTGTATTTTTTCTAAACACACCAAGAACAGTCATGCTAATGTTGTGTGCTAACAATTCCCATATCCTTGAAAAACATTTAACATAAGATTTGTCACCCAATTTTTCCCTGATGGAATTCACTTTGTCTGCTACTCATAGAATACATTTTGCTAAATTGATTAAGCTTTTTTCATCTTAACAGCAGTAGGATTTGGGGAAATTGGGCTACCTTTCTGTGCATGTTAAAAGGTGAGAGCTGATGAGGGATTAATATTTTCTGTAGTATTAACTAACTGGCAGGATGTAGAGGGGTTATGTGTAGTCACTATTCATGGCTCTCTGAAAATACATTCATTTGGAAATACACAACAAAATAAAATTTTACTATAGAACAGCACTGATATTTACCCACCAAAACTGCGATAGACATCTCTTAAAGCCTTTAAGGCTACTGAGCAAAAGTGACTGTCCTGTTTAATACTGATAGCAGTAGGTTAGACATCATAAATTGGCAATTTGTTCTCAGTACTTCCTGTAATAGGAAACAGACAAATTTATAGGAGCTACTTTTCAGATCAGATCCTCATTTCACATCTAGCTGCACTCTACACAAGTCTCAAAAGTGAGCACCATCATTCCTCCATTCCCAGTCTGAGACCAGCCTCCAGCACTGAGTAGTAGAGCAAGCAGAAGGACTGGTAAAACCAGAGTGCTCCGGAAGTAGGTTTTTACACTATCCCTGCTAAGACAAACCTGTTAAGCCATGCAGGGGCTCAGATCCAGCAACCTTTTGACCCCTCTGTGCCAGGAGACGTGGCATACTGTAGAACATGGTTTTTAATGACTACGCTAGAGCTGCTACAGGCAGGACTTGTAGGCCATTGGTTCAAGGCATCTTAACACTAGATGTCCTAAATTAAAAGAAATATCCAGTGTCTATAATTAAAGCAATCCCAGATAATTACAGAAATACATTAAAGACCAAGAAAAGTCAAACATGACTGTATGTGACCAAACACTTCACAACTACGGGCAGAACAAATGAGGTTTTGGAGAGCCTTCAATATAGACAACAACTAAACACTCCTAAACGGTACTTATCTGCTAACAAGACAGGCACTGGCTAACAGTATATCACAACAGTGTTTGCTGGTGTGGGAGGAAATGTGGTCCAAACACTACAGTGTGCCAAAGATGTCTATATGGTTTTCATCCATCCATTAGGGAGTAGAGAGCCATTTCCCACTATTTTGACACAACAAAAGATATAAAAGAAATGGCTGATTATATTTGACATTTCTACTATCACAAATCCAACCTGTTTTTCACTACTCCAGATAGGATTTGCCTGCAATAGCAGTTTTTTGGGAAATGTTTCCCTATGTTATGAAAACATCTTAAGGATCAGTTTGATAAAACCTGTGTATTGCAGGACAAGTAGGACACCGACAGTTCCTCTTCCCTCTCCCAGTTTACAGTTTATGAAACAGATTCCTAAGTACGTTAGAATCGTTTTGCATTGCACAAAGTAGGTGTAAAACCAGAATCACCACTTACAACCTTAAATATACATCACCTAATTTTCAAATTATAACAAGCTCACCTCTTTACCTACATGATTTTCCAAAATTAGTAACTGTAAAATTAAGACAAATTAAAAGAAGGGCATAAGCCATAGCATAGTTAGTATAACAGCATCGCCTACTTAGTAACCACAAAGCTGACAGGAAGATACAAGGTGATGAGAAAGGACAATACATTTTCTGTTTCACCTGTGATCCTCAACTGGTGAAAAATAAGCTGGGATTGCTATCTCCTGGAACATACTTATATTTTGCCTAAGATTGTAGAAGTGCAACTTCAAAAGTCTGCTATGGAATTTCTAAATGCAGCCAAAACATAGGCCTGAGCTTGTTGCTCCTTTTTTGTTTGGTTACTTAGTAGTGAGCATGAAGACAAAAGAAGCACCTGAGCAGGCCAAGCACATTCATCTTTTTTTTTTTTTTTTTTTTTAAAGTTTTTATTTAATAAACCAGGATGAGATACAAATTTGGCTCATTCAAGTGTTACAGCATACAAGCTTACATAACTATTGTTTAGACAAACTTGGAAAATATAGCCCAAGCCATATTCACGCTACAAAACCAATATCAGAAAGTAAAGGTAGTTGATGTGTCAAAAACAGGTAAATGGATATAAATCCAATCTGAACAGAAGTGGGTTTGCCATTTTTTGCATACAATGCATACAGCATATGTTATTTCTCAGGTAGAAATAGCTTAGTTAGAAAATACAGCAACAGCTTCATTTTTTCAATGAAAAGCACAAATTATCAATTTTAAAATTAACCAGGTCAATCAGGGGATGTCATATTTGATGACAGTAAAGGGATCAAAAGGAAGTCGATCTTTCAGTTGATAACAAAATTCACCCTCCTCCCTGCAAGACATGAAAAGCAGGAGAAACCCTGAAGAGTTCAGAGTGGATATTACTATTGAGAAACCAAAGGAGTGATAATATGAATTGCAAGAAAAGTGCAACAGGCCATCTATTTGAAATTTGTTTTTCACACAGTTAGTACAAAAACAACCGCTCCTGCAAGAGAGGTCAATCTATCCACGCATTAATCCCCAATCAAGCAGCACTCTGAGAATCAAAATGTGATTGCAAATCTCTTGCATACCAAGATGAAGGAGTTTTCCATTTCGATCTATTACTCCCAGCATTTTACATTCATTATGGTCAGGGGTGAAGTGAGTACTAGGTACTTGCTGGTTCTGAATGCTAGCACTTTCTTGATTACATTACTAGAGAATTAACATACAGAACCTGCATTAAAGCAGTAGAAATGGGCTTACTTATAGCCACTTTCATAGCTAAAGCTTTCATAGCAGTCTTACTTTCAAACCCAGAAGGTTAAAAGGTTAAGAGGTTAAAAAATAGCTGTATAACCTATCCATTGCTACAAAGAAAGGTCTAAAAGGCCAAGCTTTGAGCATTACAATGACACAAAGCCTATCTTTGCTTTTGTAAGCATTCCTTTAAAAAACACTCAACGGGTTAGCAACCCCTGGCTTTGAGGGTGGGTTTTTTTGATTTTGTTTTTTATAAGGCTGTCATTGGGCAGATCAAAATAAAGCTTATCAAAACTTTATATAACCTCCAGATCTACAACAAGTTAGCACATGTACTAACTCTTCTCAGTAGAAATTGCCACAATGACAAGTTACAATGACTCCTATAGGGTCATTACCATCTGCAAACCTTGGAGAAGATCCAGGACAGAACTACTGAACACATTAAAAGGAAAAAGGAATTTACCTACAGCAAGAAGTGGCATAAGCAGTCTTAAGAGAGTTTAAGACCTTAGTACACATCTTGCAGAACATACATCATAGATGTACCCCAAGCACCCCAATCTGGGACCAAAGTAGTGAATATTTCCAGAGAGGATTTATACATTAACTCATCTGTATTAGGAGCTTAGATGTCCAATAAATGCATCAAGGGATGAAAAGCAAGAGAAAAAACAGTGACTCTTCTACAAATGAGACAGTGTAATGTATATTTTTAGCTGTTGTTAGCTTCATGAGAAATTGTTTAGTTAATCCAATCATTCTTTGAGAGTGCAAGTTACATGCAGTGTGTTATACAATGATGATATAAAATAACTTCTTTAAGTCTCATAACATCATAAGGTTGCATAGGGGTTTTTTAAGTTTACCTATTTTTGTTTTCCATTGGACTTAAATCACTTCAAAGAAAATCCTTTAAAAAAGCTTCAGCATGGGACTGCATTAATGAAGATTTATTATTTAGAAATTCTAGTTCTTGCATTGGCCAGCTCACAAGGTGAGCGGAGCACACTTGAGGGCTTTCTAGGTGCAAGAAACAAGGAATGTCTGTCAGAGCTATAAACTTGGGGGCCAGCAGCTGAGCTAGTCCCATTCTTTGCTCTACAGGATCAAACAAATGAATTTACTCATTTAAAAAAGATCTAATACTGTCATACGCAATACTACATCAGGCATGCCTTGCTGTGAGCAATCAAATGCTAGATATGCTTGGATATTACACACCAGTTCTGCTGCTAAACCAACTAAACAGAGATTAAACTGGATGACAGTGCTTTACCTACAGAGCCGGATCTTTACTACTGTAGAGTCAAGGCATTCCTTGACACATATTAATACAATCTTATGATAATCAGAATCAGAAGAGAAAGAAAGTCCCTTCTCCCAGAAGTTAACCAACTCTAAAGGATGAACAACAGACAATACCAGTTAAAGCCACCTGAGAAATAATATTAGACAATTTTCTGGACAACAATCTGGTGGTTATTAATCCAGTAACAGTTATTCCAATATCAAGTTTCAGCCATCACCAACACTAAAATAAATCATTACAGTTTTTCAATCAACCAATAAGCAGTATTGGAAGCCAAATACAAGCTCACTTGCTAAACAACATACCCACTTAGTGAATCAACAGATTCATTACACTAAATACAGAGACTGAACCATGCAGAAACCACCTCACAAAAAACAAGGGTTCTAATTCCATACATTGCAGGTTTTTCTCAGTTGGAGGTTCCACAAAGGTTCACTCAAGCCTGTTTGCTGCTTTGCACTTGTTTGTTTTGCTTTGTTCCTACTAATCAGTCTTGCTGTATTTGCTGCAGTTTCAAACAATGTTTTCAAAGCAATTCATGAACTCAACAAACAAAATATGCATATGGTTGCATTAATTCTAGTTAACAATTAAGGGAACCATTTATATTATATGGTCTGTATCCACACAAACGGACAAGTCAGGTAATTATTTAGGAGACAGATTCTATGGTTGTAAAATATTTCATGGGTCCACACAACAAGTTAGACAAGCATTTGCTACAGGTGATCTTGCCCGAGGATAGAGAGATGGACTAGATAGACTATTGAGGGCCCCTCCAGCTATGCTTTCTAGGGTTCTCTGTTTTCTATCCTCTTGAAAGCTTAGGGAGAATAAACCCAACAAGTGTTTGCTTCTCAATATATAGCTTATGGCACTAAGAACAGCACTGTGGGACTTTGTGGCATTTGGAAAAATTTTCTTGTAAGAGAGAACAGCCATCTTGCTCTGGAAACAATTGCATTCTGAAAAACTTTTCAGAGGGTTTCCACAAAGATAACTTCTCTTTAGCGAAGAGGCTAAAGCCCACAAATACTTGTGAACAGTGGAAGCCTCTTCCCCATTCGCATGGATGAACTCTATCTTGAGTTTACAGCAAGCAATGTATCTTTAAAAAATAGGTCTTGTTTCATTTTAGCTGATGACATTGCATTGGCACCTAGGCAAGAATATACTCCTCCCTTACTATCACTGGCCAAAGTTACCTCTGATGCACATAATCTGATTGCAGTCTTGTCTGTGATGAGAAGCAACAATGTCACATTGCTGCTACCCCAACCTTATAAAGGAGAAATTCAGCTAAATGACTGAGAGATTTACAGGTACTTTGATGCTACTGAAAGTCAATGTGAACAGTGACAAAAAAGGCTTTTTGGGAAAGGTTCTGATTAACAAAAGAAATGGAAACATCTAGTTGTCAAGTAGTATCATACAGCATTAATATTATTTCAGGATTGTGACATACTACAAGAATAGCAATGGAGAAATATGAATCTGCTCACAATAGAACTGTCTTACAGCTTCCACGGAATGACTATATCCCAATAGTTGTCACTCCAGAGCATTTTAACCAAAGAAAAACTCCCTAAGAAGAGTTTGCACTCAGAGAGTGAGCACCTAGAGAAACAAATTAAACAGAAACCAAGATAGGAAAATACATATTTGACAGGAGTTCTGCCCACCTGGAATTCACCCCTGAGTATCAGTAAAAGTTTTTGGACAACCATCCACCTGGGTATTAATAAAACTGATTCCCCAGATCCTCCATGTTCCTTCTGAGGGCACTGGGGAATGGCCATCACCATCCAAAACATCTGGGGGCTCATTAAACAGCAAGATGCAAATGGTTGGGGGAGGGGGAAATCAGGAGTTTATTTCAGTAGCAGGCACCTTAAAAAAAAAAAAAAAAAAAAAAAGAAAAAAAAAGACGACACACAAAACCACACCACACACCATCATTTATAATGTAGAACTCCCTCCAAAATTAGCTTACACACTGATATAAATTGGTTTTCTTTGTGGTTTAAAATTGACTTGCAGTTCACTACTTAGTTAGAAAATAGCTACTGAAAAGCCTTGGCCTCAGAGCTTTTGGACTGTGGACTCCTTTCATCGTGTAAACAAATGCTTCAGATTTAAAGCTTTCCCATAATTGTTATGCTAACCTTGGAGTGAAACCTCTCCATTTGCATTTGAAGGAGCTAAATATTAGGCAGGAAAGAAAGTGGTCTTTTTAAAAGCATGAGAAAATGTTCCTTCTTTTTGGTCCTCAACCATCTGGGCAGGCCCTGCTCCTCTCTCTCTCTCTGGCAAGGGCAGAGAAAAGGAAAAGGGGCACGGATGGCGGTAATCTTGCTGAAAGAGAATTAAGGAATTCCTTCAAAACATGAATGAATGAGACTTCCTATAGGGGAGGGGAGTCTGTGTTCCAAGGAGATGTAAGAGGTTGTAGGCAGGGGGGAGGGAACAGCGACACAAATACAGTGAGCTAGTCAGTGATGTAAGAAGCACCTACGTTTTATTATGTTTTTCTCTCAACATGTCCTGGAACCCAAAGCGAGATTTCTTTATAGACCCCACGTGTGAACCCTGAAGCTAATGGGATGTTAATATTTCCTCTTTCGCCCTTCTAAAAGCTAAGAGGAGTATTTGATTGCATGTGTGTGTGCACGCCTACTCATGTGCATACGTATACAGGTGAGCGAGTATAATTATGTAAAAAAAAAAAAAAAAGTCATGGATTTCAGTCCCAGGTTTGTGATGAGGGAATTTCATCAAGTATTTCAGCAAGGGGAAAAAGGACAATACTTGCATGAAAAACTCACAGTTCTAAGATTTCTAGTAATATGGTTTAAATAAAAATTTTCACAAGAGGAATCACTGTCATTTTCACACAGCTCTATGAAGGGGGCTGTCTCTGTCACTGCACCGGACAAGAGATTACTCCACTGAGTCTGTTTAGATTTAAAGCTGTAATCAGTAGAATAAATATTTGATATTACCACAGTAAGCATGTAATAGAGCAAAACAAGACTGACAACCTTCTTAAAAATAATCTAGGCCAAATTATCTGCTGGCACAACTCTGCTCTTGAAGTCATGCCAGCAGGGAGTTTGGTGTTACATTTTGAGCTGCTAAAGGAAGTTATCACAACACACTTTCTTGCAACAAAAACAAACAAAAAATAATTAATTGTACTGGACAGAAATTGAGTAAGGATTACCAGATTATCAGCAGCTAGAACAACAGAGTTTGTGTTAGCTGTTTTACTGGTTTCTATCTCTTTTCCATCAGTTTCCTTGCAGAGTAATAGATCAACATTCTCATTAAATTTTCTTTTAGTATCAGGAGCAAACTGAGCGTTGAACTAGCAAGCAAGACCCACTGCATCTTGGTCATGTATAACATGAGAAATAGACTGAATTCCCTTGATATTTTCCATTTCATACTAACATTCAGGATTGCATTTGAGCAAAGATTCCCATTTCTAGAGGGAGGACAAATATGAAATACTGTTTGCCCATTTTACTCTGTTATGTTTCATTCCTGGGCTGCACAGCACAAAGCAAAAGATCTAACTACTAGGACTCCACAGAAATTTCCTGAAGCTACCAGGAATCCCTACAAAAGTAAAGATGGGTTAAGCCCAAGAGGAAATCAAGAGTCACCAAAAACATTAGCCCTGCATTCATAGGCATCATCTTTGTGCTTGAGTACACAAAGTGAAACTCATCCCATAAAGGCCAAGGTATCTGGTGGGCTTTAAACTCACTTCACTTCTAATTAGAGAGCACAAACGAGATACAAAAAGCAGGCAAGACCAAGCCTTGCCTTCATCTGGACAAGTACAGCTTGCATACTTAGTCTTCCACAAAACTTCACTCAGCAGAAGGGTGGACAGATATGAGGAAAACTAAGCAGCATATATCCTAAACAAAAATGTAGTCATATTCACTAGGCCTTGGGATAAGTTCTCCTTTGTTTACCAAAAAAAGTAAACTATTTGCTTGTCTCCCTCCCACTAAATAGAACAACAAAATGGAAAAAATGACATTAGATTAGATTTGTCATGTATGTTTTCCCCACTGACATGTTGAAAAGGGTGCACAAGATCCAAACTCTTCTTTACTGTAAGACAGAGTATAATACTTTTAACATTTTTTACTGCATACGTTAGACTTTAGCAGCAAATTGTACAATTTATAAGAAATCATATTTTAACCTCATTTTTCTGTATTTATTTTATTCTGAGAATAATGCCAGAATGTAGAAACATAGTTTGCATTCTTATAGATTGTGTTGCCTGTATTAAGCAGGATAAATGCATTCAAGCTACTGTTTCTCAGTTATACTCTCTAGCAGCTACAGACTCTCCATTTTCTTCGATAGGGCAGGGATGCAAAGTCAGTTCTCATTCCTGTTTTGCCAACCTGCTGCCAGAAGAAGCAGGGGAGGGAGGGAGGGAGGCAGGCAATAAATGCGTAGCATGACTGTTGAGATTTACCGCAGGGGAGGGAGGGAGGGAGGCAGGCAATAAACGCATAGCATGACTGTTGAGATTTACCATACACCAATACCTAATTCTGATATACCTGAGCTTCACAGTTTATGGGTATGACATGAGCTTTCTTTTCTCTACAAAAAGTCCCTTTCTCTCAGACTGACGCAAATACTAGCAATGCCTCTAGAAAGGTAAACATTCTAAAAAAAGCTAACAAGTATTATCCATTTTTGACAATAGCCTAGAAACCAGTTATAGTTAATTGATATTACTACAAAGACGCAGTGAAGCTATGCAGGGAGAAAATTAGAAGGGCCAAAGCCCAACTAGAACTCAGCCTGGCTATTGCTGTATAAGACATTAAAAGGCGCTTCTATAAACACATTAACAACAAAAGGAGGACTAAGGAGAATCTTCCTCCTTTATTGGATATAAGGTGAAACACTGTGACTAAGGATGAGGAAAAGGCTGAGGTACTTAATGCCTTCTTTGCCTCAGTCTTTAATTGCAGGACTAGTTGTTTGCTGGGCACCCAGCCCCTTGAGCTGGAAGACAGGGATGGGGAACAGAATGAGACTGCCATAATCCGAGAGGAAAGGGTAGTGACCTGCTGCACCACCTAGACATACACAAAACTGTGGGGCCAGATGGGTTACACCTGAGAGTGCTGAAGGAACTGGCAGATGTGATCACCAGGCCACTTTTCGTAATTTCTCAGTCTTGGCTAACTGGGGAGGTCCCAATGAAGTGGAGGTTGGCAAATGTGACACCCATCTACAAGAAGGGCCGGAAGGAGGCTCTGGGGAACTGCAGACCTGTCAGTCTGACCACAGTGCCAGGAGCGATCATGGAACAAATCATCTTGAGTGCCATTACACACAATTAACAGGACAACCAGGGGATCAGGCCCAGTCAACATGGATTTGTGAAGGGCAGGTCCTGCCTAACAAACCTGATCTCCTTCTATGACAAGGTGACCCACTTGGTGGATGAGGGAAAGGCTGTGGATGTTATTTACCTGGACTTCAGTAAAGACTTTGATTCTGTTCCCCACAGCATTCTCATGAGAAAACTGGTGGCCCCTGCTTTTGACAGGTGTCCAACA